>WOFM01000349.1:1063630-1229210 GCA_011428145.1 Ericerus pela
TGTTTACTACCGGATTAAATGACACCCTCTTGATTTTCGAAGCCTGTTTCTTCTTCTTGACCGGAAGAGTAGGAACTTGAGAACGGCCTTTGCGTGTTTTCGGAGCCATAAAATAAAAGAGACAAACACGGCAAACACAACCCGCTAATTTCTTGAGACGCGAACTTGAATAATTACGCGATCTAAATTTATGTACTTGAAATTTTTCGTAACATAAAATACGAACGTGATTCTTGATGATAACAAAGGCGCGAACACGCAAACACACTTGAACTCTGCTATCACTTTATATTTAATACCGACACCAATTACGAACAACTGAGTTCAGATTAAATATAGTTCTGCTTGATTAAATCGTGAAATAAACTTGAAAACACATTCTAAATCAAACTTAATTTATTAAAAGAAAAACGAAACATAATATCATAGTAACGCCATATTGATTACAAGGTTGAGAGAGCGTCACCTCTTGACCAGAAAACAGAGAAAAGAAAAAGACACAGATAAAAACGACGAGAACTTGACTGTGGGAGATCTTGATTGCAGTAGTACCAACTACTGACATCTAACAAAATCCAAGGAAAGGAACAAGTTAGTTAGAGATACTTTAATGCAATGATCGAAGATACAAATTACAAGTTTGAGGAAGATGAACGATTTCCCTCCATTACGAGATTAAAGTTTGAGTGGGAAATGAGTTTCAGCGTTCTCGGGTGAACGAATGAAAAAAGTTGTGTTTGTTCGCACAACCTGAATAGTGTTAGTTTATGTTATCGAAAGTAGTTGCGCTAAGTGTTAGGAAGCGAGTGCAGGTGGAGTGTAGAACAACACCCCCCCGCAAACCAACGAAACGAGCAAACATGATTTATCGTGAGAACAAAAATTTTGAATTACAATATTATTACACATTTATGTTCATTTCCCAAACAAAAATAAATAAAACAAATTACATAAAATTAAATTAATAATGAATAATGACTAGATTACTACTTATATTTCAATGTATTTTCAAAATTGACATATTGTATTACGTTAACAGATTTCGATTCAGATATTTTTTCAATCTTTCATGTTGTTCGAGAAAAATTTTGTTCAATTTTGTTTAGTACTTGTTGAATAAGGGTGCTCCGAAATGTGATAAACTAATATCAACTAAACGTATGAAATCATGTCGATGATTTGTATTCAAATCTCTGTTCATTCCAAAGGTGAATTTGCAGAGATGACAATGAATACCTACACGAAAATAAATTTTGTTTCAACAAGTATTTTTTAGTCAAAAGAATATATTATATTATTAATTTTGTTTGAACATGGGATTTTTCTTTTTCTCGAACATTATATTTTTCATGTACTATATTACAAAAGGCGAGATTATTGTATTCAGTGATTTATGACTTGACATATTATTGACTTTGAATATTTGTATTCCTTTCCCTTTTAAAATAAATGATTTTCCAATATAATTATTATGAATTCGAGAATTTTTATTGTGAGAGATTTGATGTTGTTAATATTTTGTCGACTAGGTTTCTAAATTTTTGTTTGTCGAGACTTTTTGTTAGCATATCTGCTAATTGTGAATTTTTACCTACAGTTTTGAATTCAATTTCTTTATCTTCTACCGATTGTGTAATGGCATAACATTTTATCATTAAGGCTCTTACTCGTTTTTGAGCTCCTCCCGACATTATTCTGAGGGCTGATATATTGTCTTCAAATATTCTTACGGGGTCATTTTCCTCAAATATTTCTTTTTGTAAAAGGAATGTAACTTGTATATTATCCAAAGCATCAAATACCGCAATTATTTCAGCAGCAGTTGAGCTTGTAGCTACGATTGTTTGTCTTCTTACATTCCAATTAATTAGATCCCCATTCAAATATATTAAAAATCCTGATATAGATTTTCCTAAATGTAAATTTGATATTTTTATTTTGTGATCTTTTACATCTGGGGCATAAGATGCATCTCCGAAAGAGTGTATCCCTTTACTATCTGATGTGAATTTAATCAAAAATTCTTTTGTTGTGTTCACATATTTGAATATTCGTCTCACATGATTTTTTAATTTAGAATTTGATTTCGTTTGGAACCTCAAGAAAAAATTTACTGCAAACGAAATATCTGGTCTTGTTATTCTAGCCAGATATAATAAGGCTCCAATCATTGAACGATATTCCGTATCATCTGTGCAATTTTCATCTTCTTCAATTTTTAAAGATGTTTCTATTGGGGTATTTATGAAATTTGATTCATTTTGATTATATTTTTTTAATATTTTTTCTATATATCGTGATTGTATTAAAGTTATGGTATTTTCTTTTCTATCACTGATGATCTCGAATCCTAAATAAAATCTCGTGTTATCAATTATTTTCATGGTAAATCTTTTTTGAAAAGAATCATTTACATTTTTTATCCATTCGGGGGTATTTGACGCTATTAATATGTCGTCAACGTATGTAATCATAAAAATTATTTTTTTGTTTGATTTTTTAAAGTATAAACATTTATCCGTTTTGGATCTTTCAAAGTTCATTTTTAAAATATATTCATTTATTAAATTGTACCATGATTTAGACGATGTTTTTAGAAAATAAATAGATTTTTTAAGTCTTAATAATTTATTGCTTTTCATTAATAAACCTTCCAGAGGCTTTAAGTATATAGGGACTATTGCAGGGGAATTCAGATACACCGTTTTTACATCATATTGAACTATTTCTAAGTCATATTTATTGACTATCGATAAAAACCATCTTACTAACCAAATTGGAATAACAGGGGTGAATATTTGTCCTAATACATATTCAGTTCTATCCTTGAAACCCCTAGCGACTAATCTTGCTTTTGGTTGGTGGTATCCTTCATCGTTTGGTTTTGTTACAAAGACCCATCTTGTATCTATTGTTTTTAAAGATTTATCGTAATCTACTTCTTCCCACACGTCCATTTCCCCCAATGAAATAAATTCATCTTCAATAGCTTTCATCCATTCTTTTCTAAATGGATTATTTTTAACATCTTTATAGAATGTTGGTATACAGTCTTCGATCCACCTATTATCTATAGTTTTTGTAATGTTAAAAGTATTTATGTTGACTAAATTTTTTACAAAATTTGCTGGCTTAAGTACCAGTTCTTATTTACAATTTTTTAAATTTGATATATTTTTATTTTCGTCAAATTTGGCATCACAAGATATATTGAATTTATTTGAAAAGGGGTCTCTAATGCAATATCCCGTAGTGGTATATCCCATGAGTATACCCTTTTCTCCCCTTGGTGCCAATTTTGGGTCTATTCTTTGTACATGTTTATTTTTAGATTTAGTTGCACTCTGCTGTCAAACTTCTAATGGAATATGCCTATAAACTAATGATCCAAAAATTTTTAAATTATCCAAATATGGAGTTTTATACTCTGAATTTACTCTTGTTGGTGATCTGTTTATTAAATATGCAGCTGTAGCTATTGCATGTGCCCAATATTTAATATCCAGATAACCATCAATTAGTAAACTTCTTACTCTTTTCATCAAAGTTTGATTTTGACGTTCAGCAATTCCATTTAATTCTGGCTTGTAAGGAACTATATTTTCAATTTGTACTCCGTTTTCTTCACAAAATTTAACTAATTTTTGATCCGTGTATTCCTTTGCATTATCACATCTTATTTGACTTATGGGTGTTTCAGGGAATTTGTTTTTCATTGAGTAAAAAATATTTTTGAATTCTGTAAATGCTTGACTTTTATTCGATATTGGTATCACGAAGGTGTATTTGCTATAGTTATCAATGAATGTTAATATATATTTTTGATTGGCTATTGTGTGTGTGAATGGTCCCATGATATCAGATGATATAATTTCCAGTCTCCTTTGGGGTTTATTTCTAACATTATTATGACCTAGACGTTGGCTATTGGCTATTTTACAGATTTCGCAATTGATGAAATCATCATCTTTAAAATTAATTGTTTTTGGAATTCCAACTGTGACTTTATGTAAATATCGTATGTATTTTCCATTTAAATATCCTAATCGTCTATGCCAAATCATTTTTTTATGATTATTTGTATTATTTTGGATTATTTCTAACAAATTGTCTGAAATATTGTTATTATTTTTATTTTTTTTTTTTTATTATTATTCTCATTATTATTATTTTCTGTTGTAATATTATTATTTTCATTATTTTCTTCTGAATTATTATTATTAATGGGTTCTTCTTCCTTTTCTTCTATTTCTAATTCGACAGAAAAAGAGTCCCATTCATCGTCATCTTGATTTTGAGTGAAGGGCATACATTTTTTTGGTATATTTATGTAATCATAATTTACCTGAAAGACACCATCGATTTTATAAGATGTAAATAAAATGTCTCCTGTTCCTATAAAATATGTTTGTATTTTTTCTTTTCCCTGGTCCATATGTAGAATTCCAGATTCTGTCACTTTAATTCCAGACATAATACCTAATGACAGATCTGGTACATAATGGACTTCTAATAACTCAATTGCTGTTTAAATTTTGTTTTCATTTTCTACTAATATTCTCATGTTTCCCATATGTGTAGAATATAAATACGTGTCTTTAAGTGCACACTGGAATTTTACTGGAATTTTAAATTTTGTTACATTAATTAATTTTTCTATATTTGATGTGAGATGGACTTCCACCCCCCCTCCATCAAGTAACATTTTTTTTTAGGTGTATATAATTTTCATTTTTTGTATTATCTTTAATTAATTTTTTTAAGAGCCAATCTTCATTATTGTTGTATTTTTTGACCATGTATGATAATTTTATTGGTCTTTCTTCTTCTTTTTTATCTTTATTTTTTGGTTTTTCTTTATTTTGTTCTTTATTTTCTGGTTTATAATCAGGGCATTTATTTTTATAATGTCCCGTTTGGTTACATATGAAACATCTTTCTTCTTTATTATTTTTTCTAGATGACTGATCATTATTTCTGTTTTTATTTTGGTTTTTATTATAATTATTTTGATTATTTTGATTATTATTTTCATTTCTTGGATTATTGTTTCTATAATAATTATTATTATTATTTCCATTATTGTTTCCATTTGTATTATTATTTCGTCTATAATTATTATTTCTATTCCATTTATTGTCTTTATTATTATTATAATTTGTATTATTATTTTTAAATTTATTCCCATTATTATCAAATTTTTTGTTAGATGATTGGTATTGTAATTTAATTTGTTTATCACTCATTTTTTGATCACCGTCTTCTTTTAATATTTGTTTGAATACTTCTAGATTTTTTCTATTTTCAGGGAGGTTATCAAATTGCATTTTTGCAATGGTTTGTTCGTATCCTAATGCTAATTGAAGGTTTTCCAATTCCTCTTCTTCAGATACCTCCTTCCCTGCATCACAAACTTCTTGTACTAATATGTCCCATTTATTTAAAAAACCTCTTATATTGCCACCTGGTGTAAATCGAAAAGCAGTCCATTTTGATTTTGCCATATTTGCGACTATTTTGGTTTTAGAAAAGTAAGTTATATCTAATTTTTCAAAAATTTGATCCACTGTTTTACATTCCCTAATTTGTTTTGATACATTATATGTCATTCATTCCATGATGAATGCTTTTGCACATTCTTGTTTTTTAAAGTATGCTTTAGCAGAATTTGAAGATGGTCTGTATTGTAGATTATCCATATTTTCAATATAAATTTTTAGTTCAGGGTGTGGTACAAAAACATCCCAATATCCCAAACCCCTTATTAAAGCTATTATCATACGTTTCCAGTCCAAGTAATATTGACCATCAAATATTTTTCCACTTGGACCTTGTATCGGACGTATGGTTTCCTCAGCTGGCATGACATAATGTACTTGAGGATGTGTACTCCCAGATCCTGATCCTCCTTGAGGGGATGGGGTAGTGGTCCTCTCACTTGCCATATTCATGCTTTCTGGAGTACTTGGTATGTACATAGTTCCGACATCTCAATTTTGAAAAGAAATAATAAAATTTATTTTCAAAAAAATTAATTGCAAAAAAAAAATTATTTTATTTTTGAGAAAGAGAAAAAAAATATTTTATTTTTATTTAAATTATTAATTTTTCGTAATATTATTCGTGTGTATTTTTTGTGTTTTAAAATATGAAAAAGGAAAAAAGAGAAAAATAAAAAAACATTCCAATTTAGAATATATTTCAGAAATAAACTTGAAGAAATCTTGTTTAAATTTGAATCCTTGTGACTATCTATAACAAAGGATCTATTGAAAGTTGTTCTTGAATGTTATCTGTAATATTTTATTGTAATAAGTTTTCAAGTTTATGAATTAGTATTTTTAACAAAGGAATTTTGTGACATGAAATTTCACAATTAAACTTGTCCAATATGACAAAGGATTTTTTCTTTTGTGACAATAAATTGTTGGAACATGAAATTTGTTCAAATATGAAAGTGTTTTACTTGTTAATGTTATATTATATTTTTTAATTTTCGTAATTTTACATATTTTTAAAGAGGATTTTCTTTCTCAAAATTTTCAAGAAAAATTCTAAAAGATTCTATCGAGTTCAAAGCTTGAATACTGAAAATATTTTTTGAAATTCCTATGAATTTTGCAACTTTGATACCTCTTTTATAATGAATTATTAAACTTACATTTACTGAGAAGGTTTCTAAAACTATTTCTCCCAAAAATGTTTTCCAGAATGGGAATTCAATTAAGTTAATTCTCACGTCTGTTATTTTTTCGTATTCAAAAATATTTAATAATTTTTTATAATCTTTTTCTTTAATTTTAATTGTTCCCTCACAGTTTGATGTGCAATTAGTAATTTGTTTCCAAAACCTTACCATTTGTAACTGCTTTATTCGAACTTCTTTTTAAGCTTAATCGTCCTGTGATATTTCACTTGATTTTTACCGAACTAAAGGGTATTCTTGAAATTAAGCGTTTTGGAAATTGAAGGAAAAAAATTATCAAAGAGAAAAAAATTTTTTATATAATTAATTACGCTCAATATCCCACAAAATCACTGAATATATCCCATCGTTTTCCGCAATAGTAAATGAAATATATAATTTGAAAGTATCAAAAATTACATTACCCGTAATCTGTGAAATTCCGTTGAATATCTCCCAGTTGAGTTCGTGAGTAATCTGTGTTTTCCCGTGAGTCAGCACTTGGATCAATCTCAGGTCATCTTCAGAAAATTTCAGTCTTGGCAGCATATGAAACAGTCGAATCAGCAGCACTCAATCAACGAAATTTCGATGATGATTTTTAACAGATGATGGTGTTGGAAGATCATGATGATTGCGTTTGAAGTAACAGCGATCTCCGATTTTTGAACTTTTTTATGTTTCACCTTGCTGTAACAGACGATCCAGGTCCGAAGTAATCTGCAATCCCACGGCAAAAAACCTTTGATTTCACCTTACCGCAAAAAGACGATCCAGTATTTTTTGGAAGATGATCAAAATGGCGTTAAATTAATTTGGCGCCAATGTGATTCAAATAAACCTTGAATAATTTTCGATGAACTTTTCAAAAAATTAAACGAAAAAAAAATTCACTTGAGTAAACAACTCTTGAATTAAAATATACTTCTTAAAAAATTAACTTTTAACAAAAATAAAAGCTTATAGTTCCTTAAACTTTTGGATACTATAGCAAAAAAAATTAAATTGAAAGATTAAGTATCGCTCTGTACTAACTATTCAGGAATCGCAGCTCTGCCTACCATGAAGTGAGGTTGAAATCCAAGGAAAGGAACAAGTTAGTTAGAGATACTTTAATGCAATGATCGAAGATACAAATTACAAGTTTGAGGAAGATGAACGATCTCCCTTCATTACGAGATTAAAGTTTGAGTGGGAAATGAGTTTCAGCGTTCTCGGGTGAACGAATGAAAAAAGTCGTGTTTGTTCGCACAACCTGAATAGTGTTAGTTTATGTTATCGAAAGTAGTTGCGCTAAGTGTTAGGAAGCGAGAGCAGGTGGAGTATAGAACAACAATTTTTGAACTTCTGAGTTTTATAAATCTACAACATTACCGATTTAATTCGTAATTAAAAGCAATAATTGTGGTAAGGAGAGACCTAGTTAAAGGAAAAGACAATAAGTATTAATAAATTTGATAATGAACTAACATTTTGAACAGGGATACGCCTGTTTATTTTGAACACAGCTTTTTATCAGTATTAGCAGTCCAGTATGTATATAGTCAAAGATTATGTACATGGTCGAAGGTTGGAGGAACAGCCCTTTCAAGTTTCAACCACCATATACTAGATAGACATGCCCTGTATAATCTTGTACAATGCTTCCCATTGAAGCACTAATACATACCAAAAGTGACGTCACGTTGGGGTAAGAAGTTATTTTACCTAGGTTATATTGCTGTTATTTCCAGGTTTTTGAAGTTGATTTTAACAAGGTTGGAGGATTTTTTTTTTTTAATTGTACATAATCATTTCTATTATTTTTTTTTTCTATTAAAAAATTCATTTTAGAAGAAAAAATTATTGGAAAAGATCGAGGATCGGACATGAAAAGTGTGAGAATGATAGCAAATTATATTATACATTAGCTTATTATTCTCACATATCATTTGTTGTGGTAACACTGTTTTTAGTATTATTTGTAATCTGTGATTTTATGTTTGAAACCCAACTGTAATAATATATTTTTGTGTGCCTCTTGTCGCTCATCAAACGTTGATGAAATAACATCTTCACCATCTTGTGTGAAAATAAAAGTTCGTGAAAGTGAATATTTGGTGTATTATTTATGTGTTTGTAATATGTGTGTTTGATCTTCTTTCGATGTCATCGTTCAACTAAAGTCTTTCGTCGTCTTTTTCATCTAGTTCGACCAGTTGATAATTCCTATTTCTTCACAGGTTACGGGCCCAGTTACCTGGATGTCAATGTGGTCGCCATTGTTATAATTCGTCAATGTTGTGCTGTCGAATCCTGATCGCTTCTTCCAAGTAGTAACCATGCCTTCTAATTTATTTTTCGTCTTCTAATATGTTCGCTTTTCGCTGTTCCTGTGATCTCGGTCGAATTGATTTGTTGTTCGGCGTATCTGGTAGTTGCTGAAATTGCTGTTTGTGGTGCAACTGATCGTCGTTACCTGTCATCAAGATGGACGTTAGGAAGCTGAATAATATTGAGCCGTTTAATGTGTGAAATGGCAGAACCTGGAAGTTCTGGATGGAGCTGTTGTTGGCGAAGGAATGTTTGGGTAATATAATAACTGATTCTTTACCGACTGTTCGTAATAGGGGAGATGCTTGGTCGAGAAAAATGCTAAGGCGATGTTCCTGATAGCGAATAATGTGACTGACAAATACCTGGAGATTATACAAACGTACACGACGATGAAAGAAATGTTTCAAGTGTTGACTAATTTAATTGTCAATGGAAATGACCAGACGCTGATGGACTTACGAGGAGAGTTGTATGCTAAACGGTATGTTTTTGGTGCTGATTTGCAGAAGTATCTTCTTGATTTTTGTGCTCAATGTCGTCGTTTGACCGAACTGGGAGACTTAAACAATCGTGAAGCAGTTTATCCTGCTTTTGCTGAGATCGTTGCCCGCCAAATTTTGTCCGATCAAAATTGTTCTGGAGGATGCAGAAGTCGTCACCTGGGATGGAGTGTTCATGAGGCTGAACAATTTCCAGCGTGAACTATCTTCGGATAGCAAGTCGACTGTTAGAGGTAATTCTCTGAATCCTGTGTCACTAAAACCTTCATCAGTACCTGTTGCTGGTGAAGAGAATCTGTTCTTTGGTAACCATAACAATGTCAGTTGTAATTCTGGTAATTTTAATAATCGTTTCAATCGTGGCCAGTCGCAAAATCGAAACAATAATCGTGGTTTTAATCGAGGAAGAGTTCACAATAATAATAATAATTTTCACAATTCGTCTTCTGATGTTGAAGGTCGAAATTTTAATAATAATAATCACAATTTAGGTTCACAGAATAATAATTTTAATAATAATGGTCGTAATTGTAGTAATGATAGTGGTCAGTCTAAGATCAAATGTCATTTCTGCAACAAAATTGGGCATATAGCTCGTAATTGTTTTGTTAAGAATAGGAATAACAGTAATCAAGAAAATCACAATCACAATCACAATAATAATAATTTTAGTAGATCTGACGATCGTAATAGTAATTCTAGTAGGAATTCTACACAGATGTGCAATGATAATAATAATGTTAATAATGAATGCTCTGAAATGGGCTTTAGTTTCACGATTAATGGTAGTAATAGTAATAAAATTGATGATTTTGAGAGTAATAAAGATGATAGTTTAACCCCTCGAACCACATTTGTTGTCGATAGTGGATGCACAATTCATATTATAAATGATATTAACCTGTTCAGTGAGTACATCAAATTGATTCACCCTCATAACATTTGTGTTGCGAAAAAGGGAGTCTTGCTTTTTGTAACGTCTGTGGGTACGGTGAAATTAAAACTTTTAAATGGAATTGTAATTGAATTGAAGAATGTAAGGTATGCTTGGGAGATGCCACAAAATCTGCTTTCGGTAAAACGAATGAGCAAGTCGGGTTTTGATACTCTGTTCAGAGAGAAATCAGTTGAGGTCATCCAACGCTGCAGTGGAAAAATTGTAACCACTGGGGTTAGCGTGGACTCAGATTTGTACACGATTGATTTTTTAAAAATGTCAAGTCAATCGTGCAATCTGACATTGTTGGATGAATCAAGCCCGCTGACTGTGTGGCATAGGAGTCTTGCTCATTTGAATGTTAATGATGTTAAGTTGTTGTCAAACAGAGGTTTAATACCAAACGTTGACTCCAACCGCAGATTGTTGTGCAAACCCTGTGTTATGGGGAAACAGATGAAAACTGTTCCTGAGGCAAGAAAGAAAAACTAAAAAGCCTCTGGAATTGGTGCATACTGATCTCTGTGGTCCGATAAATTCTCCTTCATATAAAGGAGTGAAATATTTTATGACATTTATAGATGATTATTCCAATTTTTGTCATGTGTACCTACTGACAAGTAAAACGGAAGCGTTCACAAAATTTAGGGAATATCACGAAATGGTCTCAAATAAATTTGGATATAATGCAAAAAGACTCCGCTGTGATCGTGGCACAGAATACACAAATACAACCTTCCAGTCATATTGTACTGAGAAGGGAATAATTTTTGAACCTACAGTTGGTGGCTGTCCCCAGCAGAATGGGAAGGCTGAGAGGATGAACAGGACACTTTGTGAGAGGGTGAGAACAATGTTATTTGAGAGTTGTCTTGACAAGATCTATTGGTCAGAAGCCATATTGTGCTCTGCCTATATAGTGAATAGATGTCCCACAAATAAGGATTTTGTTCCCTTTGAGAGGTGGTTTGATGAAAAATATGATTACACAAAATTAAAAACGTTTGGATGCGACGCATATATGTTGTCATTCAAACATGATTCTAATAAATTTAAAAATAAAAGTGAGAAATTGGTTATGGTAGGGTACTCACCCTGTGGATATAAATTATTAGACACAAATGCAAAAGAAGTACATTTGTCACAAGATGTTGAGTTCTTTGAAAATAAAATAGGGAATAATAATAGTAATAAATACACAAAAGATGATGATATTTTTAAAAAAGTTACAGAATCAAACTTGGAGAATATTGAAGTAGATGGTGACTTGAACTTGGATTGTTTGCCACAGGAGGCGACTGAACGTGATGGCATTGCAAATTATATATATGTTGCTGAGGATGGCATCCCTTTGACGTTTGAGGAGGCGATAGCTGCACCTGACAGTGTGATGTGGAAAGAAGCTATTTCAGATGAAATTAAAGCTCTGGATTCCAATCAGACTTGGCAGGTGACCAAACGTCCAAAGGGCGCCCCCACCATCACATGTCACTGGATATTCAATAAAAAATATGATAATAATAATAAAGTCCTGTATAAGGCCAGACTAGTTGCCAGAGGGTGTCAGCAGAAGAAAGGATATAACTTTGATGAAGTTTATGCGCCAGTGGCGAATCTTTCAACTGTTAGGACACTGTTGGCAGTTAGCAACAAATTTAAATTTTATATTGAACAAATGGATATATGTAGTGCCTTTCTAAATGGTATTCTGTCTGAGGATGTATATCTTGAGATACCAGAAGGCATAGAAACACAAATAAATAAACAATAATGTATTAAAATTAAATAGGTCGATTTATGGTCTGAAGCAGTCGCCTAAGGTGTGGAACAGATTGTTCAATGAATTCCTTGTTTCTCTTGGTTTTGTACAAAGTAAGGCTGATGACTGTTTATATATATTCACAGATAAAAATAATAATTCTATAGTATATTTACTCACATACGTTGATGACGTCATAATAAGCTCTAATAATCAAACACTAATTACATATTTTAAAAAGGAAATTAATAAAAGATTTAAATGTAAAGATCTGGGAAAAATTAATAAGTACCTAGGATTAAACATTAATCACAATCGTGACGAAGGTGTTCTGGAAATTGAGCAGAGAGGTCTCATTGAGACTGTTGCGAAGCGTTTTGGTGTTGAAAATTGTGCACCTACCTACACACCTATTGACCTCAAACTCCAATTGGACAGGGATCTCAATGAGTGTGATAGTGTGTTGAATAACAACTACCAGCAGCTCGTGGGATGTCTGATATACCTAATGCTAGGGTCACGGCCTGATATTTGCTTTGCAATATCGTATTTTAGCCAATTTTCCAGTCATGCTACTGATGAACATTTTAGGTATTTACTACGGGTTCTTAAATATTTAGTAACCACAAAAGATAAGAAATTAACATTCATAAATGAACACACTAATAATAATAATATTATTCTAGAAACATATTCTGATGCCTATTGGGGTAATTGTGTGACTACAAGACGGTCAATCTCTGGATATTGTGTCTTTGTCTATGGCTCGCTGGTGTCCTGGTCCAGCAAAAAGCAGCCAACTGTAGCCTTATCTAGCACTGAGAGTGAGCTTATCGCCATATGCGACACCACTACTGAATCTATTTGGTTTAAATATTTGTTAACTGATTTTTGCATTCAAGTTAAAGACAAGGCAACGATTTATGAGGATAATCAGAGTTGCTTGGCAATTCTACATTCGGGTAAATGGAATACTCGCAGGTCTAAGCACGTAGACGTAAAATACCGTTTTGTATGGGATCACGTAAATTCGAACTTTAAATATTCGTACGTACCAACTTCGCGACAGTTGGGTGACATTTTCACAAAGGGCTGCCCGAGGCCTAAATTTGTCATGTTTTGTGAGATGTTAAAATTGTTGTAACTTTTTGTATACGTTTACCATATATGTTAATATTTTTTCACGTTGTAATTTTTGTTGTTGTTGACTTTTGTCATTTTTGTGTAATGACCAATCTATTATTTTATGTCGTTAATTTAGTAATTTGTTTTATATTGACAACTCGTATAATTATAATTTGAGGAGGCGTGTGAGAATGATAGCAAATTATATTATACGTTAGCTTATTATTCTCACATATCATTTGTTGTGGTAACACTGTTTTTAGTATTATTTGTAATCTGTGATTTTATGTTTGAAACCCAAATTTGATAATATATTTTTGTGTGCCTCTTGTCGCTCATCAAACGTTGATGAAATAACATCTTCACCATCTTGTGTGAAAATAAAAGTTTGTGAAAGTGAATATTTGGTGTATTATTTATGTGTTCGTAATATGTGTGTTTGATCTTCTTTCGATGTCATCGTTCAACTAAAGTCTTTCGTCGTCATTTTCATCTAGTTCGACCAGTTGATAATTCCTATTTCTTCACAAAAAGAAACGCATTTTAAAAACCAACTCTTTTTTATTTCAAAATGGTACAGCAGGACTTGTAACCAGAACTATTTTGGGGTTATTGATTACTGGGAACCAATAAAAGTCTATATTGGTTACTGGTTTCTGACATTCTTCTCTTTTGGGACAGTTTGCCAGACAACATTATGTCTAAGGATTTTATTTCATCCTGGATGGCTTGAAGCCATTGGTCACAAAAATAATTTTTGAGGAATACAGTCCTCAATGTAAAGATTACTCCTAGAGTTAATGATGTTTAACAAAACTGGTGTTTCTTCAGTGTTGTTGTCATATTCTGCTATTTGATCATTTGTATTATTATAATTATTTCTTATATCTATTATGTTTTTAGTCTCATCAAACCTGACATCACAGATGACGGGTGATTTTTTCAGTAATGGGTCCCTAACACAATAACCATTTGTGGTATACCTTAGAAAGATGCCTTTTTCAGAACTCTAAGTGAGTTTTAGGTGTTCAACAGCTAAGGACCAAAAACTAAAGTCCAGGTTTGCATTGAGAAGCATAGCTCTGATGCGAGACATTATTATTTGGTTCTGCCTTTTGTCAGTCGCATTCGGTTCTGGGTAATATGGGACCACTGGGTCCAAAGCAACACCATTTTCTTTACAAAAGGACTTCATATGCACCTAAAATATTTGCGAGCATTATCACAATGTAAAGTTGCAATCGGGAAATCAGGAAATTTGGATTTTAATTTTAGATATAGTTTTTTAAATTAATCGAACACCATTTACTTCCATTTTATCAGCATGACAAAGGTGTATTTAGCTGAATGATCAACAAAGATCAAAACGTATCTTTCACTATATACAAATGTTGAAAATGGACTCATTGTGTCCGAAGTGACTAACGCAAGCTTCCTGTTTGGACGTGTGCGAGTTTCACTATGACTAAGACATTGAAAATTTGCCTTTTCACAAATCTCACAGAGTCGGAACTCATCATTATAGAAGTTAATTCCAGAAATAATTCCTCTAGAAACTTTGAATAAGAGTTTTAAGTTCTTACCTGACAAATGACCTAAGCGTCTGTGCCAAATCATTTTTTATTATATGTCGATTGCTCTATTCTCTCAATCGAATCCTGTCTGTCACCATTCATTATATTATTTTTGTTATCATTATTGTTTAACTATGATCCCACATTCTTGTAAATTCCATCTTCAATCTGTTCTTCCACCAAATTTAGTTCGTTATTATTATTATTTATGTTTTCTATTCTTTCTATTATTTCTTTTTCAGTTATGGGGTTTTATATATTTTTGTTTATATTATTATTGATTATATTCAAATTTGTTTCTTTATTCTCATCTTCATCTAACTTATCAACCACCTCATTTTCTTCAATTACTTCTTCCTCAATCTCAAAGTTGTTCCACTCAACTTCTTATTTGATATTAGGCATGCAAGCTAGTTGGTATGAATTATTATTGTATGGACATATTTTATCTAAGTGATCAGATGGATTTTTGATTTCAAATGATATGTTATCTAATACGATTTCATTATTTACCATGTATACTCCTTTTGTTTTGGTGGCAGTGAATAACACCTCATCTGTGGCCCACACATAAATGTCTGCAGCAGAAAAATTCTGATCGATGCCTAAAGTATGATTTTCCATTATTCTTATTCCTGACAGTAAGTCGATATTTAGAGAAGGGACATAATGTCCATTCTGAAGTCGAAAGTCCCTCTGTTTATTTTCAAAATTCTCTACTTTAATAAACATAGCGCCCACATAAGTGGCCACCAATAAGATATCTTGTATGGCACATTCTAATTCTAATGGCCTTTCCAACATTACAGGGTCACGTAATTTTGACAAATTGGATATGATGTGTGCAACAGCACCTCCATCCAGCATAATATGTTTTGTAAGAGTAGTATAGTCAGGAGCTATCTCCTTTCCATGACTTCTAGACATAGGTAGATTCAAGAGATTATTATACTGTTTCATTAGATTTGAACCAGATTCCTTATAGCGCAACATCATTGACCATTGGACTTCTGTTTCCTTTTTCAGTTTATTATTGTTATTATTTCGTCCATATCTAGTATTTTGTGCCAGGCAATCAGGTAAATCCTCTTTCATTGACGGACATACATTTACTAAATGTCCTTTACCTCTACATTTAAAACATACTTCAATTTTTTCCAAATTTGGTAAAGGTTTGAAATTTTCAAATTGTTTGTTATTGCTTCTATTATAATTATTATTATATGAGGAAGACAGATCTGTATTTTGATTATTATTTATTTTCCCTTGTTTTGTATTTTGATTGTGGTTTCTATAATTATTGTTTCTATTGTAATTACCATCAGGTTGATTTCTAAAATTTCTGTTATTATTTTGTGAGGAATTACTTTATAATCAAATATATCACACAAACTTGGTTTATCACACTCAAACACTGATTTAAACTGAAAATTACTCGAAGATATAAAACTGAATAAAATTATTTTATGTACTTATTAATTTATTTAACGTTTTTGTAATGGACATGTTGTACCTATATCATTCGAAGTTCAGAATGGAACAGTAAAACAGAAACACAGTAGCTCTGTTTGATAGGATTACACTAACTTACAGCAACCTACACCAGTAGAGATATTCCACAAATATTCAAGTAAAACTTGGCACAAAGTCACATAACACCCTCCTGGTGTTGGTTGGTGTAAGTTGGTGTAGTCCTATCAAACAGAGCTTATGAATAAAAACTGGAAATAAAAGAATATGAATAATTGAGAAATTTCAGAAATATTTTCAAAAAGAAAACTGTTGAAAGGGAGGGATATAGTTATATATTTCAGTTAATAATACTTAACAAAGGCAAAACAGTTGAAATTGAAACGTTATTGTTAATTGTCACATTTTCCATAAATTTATCGCAAAATTAGAATTAAAAAAAATAAGTGGTCACAAATAACATCATATAAATAGACAAAAATTTTATTTTCATTTTTTTACAGTTGAATAATAAAAAATAAAACACAGGTTGAAGAAAATGAAGAAGGAAAAGAAGAAAAACAAATAAATAAATAAATGTTCATGGGGGACAATACTCGTATGAGGTAATAGGGGCTCGCACCCCTCAATGACAGTCGCCGCCCAAAGGCTGGCAATAATCGTCTTTATGACGTTAAACGAATTTACACTGGTGCGTTTGTATGTTTGTACCTGTACGTATGTACAGGTAAGATACATTGTACGGGCCGAGATCAATTACCTGATAACGACCTCGGTAATGTCACGACCCAGTACCAAACGCACTGCGTCGTTTCTTATCACCTCAACAGAGACAAGAAACGACGTAACGCATGACATAATTACGTACATATACGTATGCATGTGTGTCTGTGTGCATGTACCAAATCCTGTATATAAACTCTCAGAACCGGCTCAAAAATCGCCAGTATTTGCCGAGGATTTGGCTCTCCCATACTTAATCGTATTGAGTGGCAGAACACGCAAATACTGTTGAAGACCTTCTGGTGTGAATATCTCTCACGACAAGGTATTCCACTGTGGTGACCTCGACGTGATTTTTTGGCTACGTCGTGGGTGTCTAGGCGCGTTGCTCTAATTCTAAAACTAGGCACGGTGCGCTGGCGAGTTACTCCCTTGTAATACAAATATTTTTACAGACCTGGACACCTTTGGCTGTCGAAGCAGAGGTCTGACTTTGAAAGTGGGAAATTAAACCCCCCTTCCAAATATATTTGCCGGAAGGGAACTAAGAGAAGTAGACCTGGAGGAACAAAGTTGCCCTCATCCGCCAACTCCTCCAGCTTTGACCAGAGACTCTGAAGTCTTTGAGACTCCGGAAAAACAAAAAAGAATCCGGAGGCCAGAAGCCTTGCATTTGGGAGCTGTAGTCAGCCCAAACGAGACAACAGCTCGCACCCTCAGAAGTGGTCATCTTTTGAGCCAAGACTCCGACCCTTCGACCCCAGACCAACAACCAACGGAGTCTGGTGGAACCTTTGCTGAAAATAAAAACGAAGTACAGCAGATAACAATGCCTAACGGAAATAAGACAAACCCATCATCAAACCAGCCAGGAACAGGTGGAAGTGGTCAGCCACAGCTGACCCCCAAAGTACTTGCACAGCTACTACAGCTGTTGCAGATGCAGACTCTGCAGAACCCTGCGATCCAAAGGCGGAGGATTGAGATTCCGGAATTTTTACCAAATGAGGTGGAACTCTGGCTAACTCTCCTCAAAGGTCGTTTCAAAACAGAAAACTTACAGAGCGACCAGAAGTATTCTCACATTTGCAGCGGCATGCCCGCAGAAATAATACGCCGCATTCCGGATATCATGGATTGCCCTCCGGCGGAAGCAGATAAGTACAGTTGGTTCTGCAAAAAATTAGAAATGTGTTTGGTAAGACTCAAAACCAAATAATTGATGATGTTATGGGTGGAATGAAAATTGGAGATGATAAACCCTCCATCTTCATGGCCAAATTACGACAGAAGGCCGACAATATAGTATCACCGTCAGTCATTGGGAATCAGTTCTGCAAACAACTGCCCCAACATGTTGTGCAGTGTCTGGCAGCTATAGGTACCACGGTAATCAATAACTCCGAGGACCTAGACTTCTGGGCAAAGAGTGCCGATAGTGCACTGGAACATTCGAGATCAACATCCTCGATTAGTGCAGTATCGGTGGAAGCCAGAGAACTAGCCCAGCTTAGAGCCCAGATAGCTCAGCTGACTAGCGAAGTAAAGAAGAAAAATAGTAACAATAATCCAAGAAATAGTAGAAGCAACAACCGCTCGAAAAGCAGGAGCAATAACAGAAACAATGATAGAAAATCTAGGTCAAGAGACCGAAAGAGCAATTCTACCAGGGATCAGAGTCCAACTCCCCCTAGAAGAACATCGTCCCCCAAACCCCGGTCTCAAAACTGGGACGATAAATCCTGCTTTTTCCACAATAGATTTGGCGCAGAAGCCACCAAGTGCAACAACAGATGCCAATGGTGGGGAAAAACATATAGTAAGTCGTCAAACTAGAAAGAGGGGTTGTCTATGTGGCTGAAGATCCCTCGAAAAAGTATTCACACCACCTGTTCATCAAGGACAGGACAAACAGGAGATGTTACCTAATAGACTCAGGTGCTGACTTAAGCATTTTGCCAGTAAGTAAGAACCAAAAGGCATTTCCTCCAAAATACTATCTCCGAACTGTGAATGGTCAAAACCTTCCAGCTTACGGAATATAATCCAGCAAAGTAAGCATCGGTTTGCAAAGAGACATGACGTGGTCCTTCACAATTGCGGACGTTCTAACTCTGATCCTAGGCGCAGATTTTCTCACGCATTACAGCCTGGTCATTCACCTCAAAAATGGAAAAATCATAGACAACAATACTGATCTATGGGTGGAAGGCAAAACGCTAGCGTACCAACTGGACACCAACATATCCAGCTGCACTAAAGTCGACGAACAATTCCTATGGATTCTGTCAGACTATCCTGGAGTCACTCAACCATCGATCCGCAGGCATCCGACCTATAAACATGACACTGTTCATTACATAGAAACTAAAGGACCGCCTTGCCATGCTAGAGCCCGCAGGCTACTGCCTGATAAACTCAAAGCAGCACGGGAATACTATGATCGCATAATAGGGGAAGGCAATGCCGCCCCTTAAAAAGCTCATGGAGTTCCCCAATCCACATGACCAAAAAAGCCAGTGGAGAGTGGCGAATCGTTGGAGACTACAGGGCCTTAAATGCTAAAACAGTTCCTGACCACTATCCAGTCCCAAACATAATGGACTTCAACGCGAATATGAAGGGTAAAACGATGTTCACACAAATCGACATCAACTGGGCATTCCACCAAATTCCAATGGCTGAACAGGACATCCCAAAAACAGCGGTCATAACCCCCTTTGGTTTATTCTAATACCTTCGAATGCCGTTTGGACTCCGTAATTCTGCACAAACTTTCCAGAGATTTATCAATGGATTGTTTATGGATCTGCCATTTGCTTGTGCATATTTGGATGACATATGCATTTGCTCAGAAGGCGGTGAGCAACAGCACGAGAAGAATGTAAGAACCATCGTACAACGTATACATGCTGCTGGACTTAACATCAATGTTGGAAAAAGTTTATACAAACAGACCAAGATTGACTTTCTCGGCTATCAAGTCTCGACCGAAGGCATTTCCCCTTTGAAGACCAAGGTAGAGCCAATATTGAAATTCCCAAAACCCTCAAACGTTGCAGAACTCAGACGCTTCTTGGGGATGGTGAACTTCTACAGACGTTGCATTAAAAATGCTGCAGCCGAACAAAGTAAGCTGTTTGCATTGATCAAAACAAATAAAAAGAAAGATAAGACTCCACTCGATTGGACAGAAGAAGCTGAAAAAGCCTTCAAAAATATAAAAGAAACACTGGCAAATGCAACTCTACTAGCTCACCCAGACAAAATTCTGCCGTTATGTGTCACAACTGATGCATCAGACTTTGCTATTGGTGCAACACTGTACCAAAAGGATAATGACAAGAAGTTACCACTCGCTTTCTTCTCCAGAAAGCTATCAAAAACTGAGAAGAACTACAGCACATATGACAGGGAGTTACTGGGAATATTCGCTGCGTTAATGCATTTCAGGCACCAACTAGAGGGTAGATGTTTCACTGTGTATACAGATCATAAACCCCTAACACATGCCTTCACGCAAAAGACAGAACCAGCTTCCCCGAGAAGAGCTCGACAATTGGACTATATAGGACAGTTGACTACGGACATCCAGTATATAAGTGGAGAACTCAACACTCCAGCTGATGCTCTTAGTAGGATCGAAGCCATCTCGGCACCGTCTCAATTACCTTACGCTGAAATAGCTAAAGAACAGTTAAGGGATGCAGAATTGCAAGAACTGTTGTCGAACGATGACACAGCTCTCAAATTGAGACAAAGGAAAATCCCTGGTACTAATGTCTTACTAACATGTGACATTAGTACAGGCAAGAACAGGCCATTCCTGCCGACAAAGTATCGCAAATTGGCTTTCAGTAGTGTGCACAATCTATCGCACCCTGGACCAAAATGCACTGCTGGATAGTAGCATCAAGATTTGTTTGGCCTCGGATGAAGTCCGACTGCAACAAATGGGCTCGCAGTTGCCTGAATTGCCAAGAGTACAAAGTAAGAAGACACACTCGTTCGCCTCTCAAATCTTTCAAACAAACGGAGCGGTTTAAAAAAATACATATAGATTTGGTGTGTCCATTACCCCCATCCCAAGGATACAGATACCTGTTAACGATGATTGATAGAGCAACCCGATGGCCAGAGGCAGTTCCTCTCTATGAGATGACAGCTCCCACGGTAGCTGCCAGATTATACGACATTTGGATTGCCCGCTATGGCGTACCTGAAGTCATCATCACAGACCAGGGTCGTCAATTCGAAAGCTCGCTCTTCCAAGAGCTGTCTAAGAAGCTTGGTGCACAACACAATCACACCACAGCTTACCATCCTCAAGCAAACAGTAAAGTTGAGCAATGGCACAGAGCTTTGAAAGCCTCCATCATGGCTTGCGATACCAAGAGATGGGTTGACATACTACCAACCATCCTCTTGGGCCTTCGATCTGCTCTTCAAACGGACACGGGTCACTCTGCGGCGCAATTAGCGCTCGGCGAAGAGTTACGCCTACCAGGGGACTTTTTCACCCACTCGAAAGAAATTAGCCCCAAAACTCTTGTCCAAAACATACGGACTGATGCTAATAGTTTTTTGAAACAGGCAGCTCGTCATGGCCAACCAAAGATTTATGTCTCCAAACACTTGGCCTCAACATCTCATGTGTTTGTAAGAGACAAGAAAATAAGATCTTCGTTGGAGAAACCATACGCCGGTCCTTATAAGGTTGTATCACGGAATGACAAGAATTTTGTGATACTAGTCGCAGGTGAAGAAAAAACGATTTCAATTGACAAATTGAAACCTGTGTACCTTATAAATGACGACAGAAAGATGCTCCAAAGAGCAGTAAGGAAAACAATAGACAGGAAAATAGAAGAAGAAAAGCAGACTACACAGTCAGACAACACACAACCACAAAAAGTTGATGACAAACTAGTCGAAAAAGGTGATAAATCACAAAAATCACCAGAAGAAAAAATAAAAATAAAGAAAACGGTGAAGTTCAGTGACGAGATCGTCAAAATACATTACGATCCGTCGGCCCCCTTATGCCCACAAAAAAGAAGCAGGCCCCTAGGTAGCAAAAAGTGAAAAAACCAGATTCCAACTCGAAAATCCGAGAGATTAGCAAGGAGAAACTAAAAATATTCACAAAAGTTAATATCCGCTGTGGAAAATACAAACCCGCATAAAAACACGTACGAGAATCTGGGATTATTCGTAACAAAAGAAATTCCTCAGATAAGCAGAGAAAAAGTGCGTACAAATAAAACACGACACGAATAAACAAATCCACGTGCAATACGGAAGAAAACATCGCAACGTGTTTCTATTGACAAACATACAGATAACAAAATAGTCAATAGATCGTGCACGACACGAATAAACAAATCCACGTGCAATACGGAAGAAAACATCGCAACGTGTTTCTATTGACAAACATACAGATAACAAAATAGTCAATAGATCGTGAAGTCACAAACGAAGAGTGCATTCCTTTGTGAAATACAAAATTCAAAGTACGAAAATTCAAACATGCTTAACTCTGCTTGTACTTAACAGATTTGGACCGGAAAACTTTTCAGCTAAAGAATATTTAATGCACTATCCCCTCCGAACATGTCTGAAATGAGATAACGACTTGGAATAAAGCTGCGATCAAAAATATTCTCGCAAAGTTTTTCACTCGCCTTTCTGCTGTTGACTGTGACACGCCGAAAATTTTCTACCATTTTTTCTTTTCATTTTTTCTCGTTATTTTTCCTGTTCTCCTTTCATAATGTCGTCCCCAATCAAAACGCCGTTTTCAACCCCTGACTTCCGATTTGTAGTTCCACCGGTACCTCAGCCTGTAAAGACTAAGGAACAGATGGAACACGAAAAGGAGATTGAAAGGATCAAAAACTAACTCTTAATGGACACAACATTGGCTGCAGACATAGTTCAAATGATGTCCGCACCCCTCCCTGCCCTGCTCTCACCACCAAAATTGCCAGAGAAGACACCAAGAGTGGAGTGCCTACCCCCGGAATCTTCAGCCATAGAAAAATTGGAGGTGAGAAGGCAACATCCGGTGGAAGAGGGGCAAAGACCATGCCCTCCCCCCACCTTAAGTCTGACCTACAAGCCATTGGGGAATTCAAACTCCCCGATGTACAAAAGGCCAAGACCACTAACCCCCTCCGATCCTTGCCTCACCAACCGTTCCCATCCATACACTCGTCCGGCACAAAACGGACCGCCCAGACATAGGGGGCAACAAAGCCGAGAATCCTACCAGTCCCGTTTCAACGCTTGTAAGCAATCTTACGAGTGTGTTGGTGCCGCGGTAGGATTGGCCTTAGCCAAATGGGAGTAAGATCAGAGACAGCAGTAGACTCAATAAGTCCCCCCAGGCACGCGACTTATCATTTTTGCGGTGCGAAAACTGGGGGGAGTTGCTGTGGGGACAATACTCGTATGAGGTAATAGGGGCTCGCACCCCTCGACGACAGTCGCCGCCCAAAGGCTGGCAATAATCATCTTTATGACGTTAAACAAATTTACACTGGTGCGTTTGTATGTTCGTACCTGTACGTACGTACAGGTAAGATACATTGTACGGGCTGAGATCAATTACCTGATAACGATCTTGGTAATGTCACGACCTGGTACCAAACGCACTGTGTCGTTTCTTATCACCTCAAAGGAGACAAGAAACGACGTAATGCATGACATAATTACGTACATATACGTATGCATGTGTGTCTGTGTGCGTGTACCAAATCCTGTATATAAACTCTCAGAACCGGCTCAAAAATCGCCAGTGTTTGCCGAGGATTTGGCTCTCCCATACTTAATTGTATGAAGTGGCAGAACACGCAAATACTGTTGAAGACCTTCTAGTGTGAATATCTCTCACGACAAGGTATTCCACAGTTCACATATATCGTCATAGAATAGAAAATTTTGGCTTTTAAATCTACTAAATGCTAAAAAATAGTTGTCTGGTAATTGGGGTGGGTATACTTTCCATGGCCATCTGACTTGATATGTGCCATTTAATAGTTTTATGTTTTTGTAAAGTAGTTCTATTGCTTTTTGTTCCTCTTGTTGTGTTGTTAGATCTGGAGTTGTTATTCCTATTGTTTCTAGTTTCCATAGGTTTTCTACATCTAGTTCTGATGAGAAAAATGTATGTTTGTTTGTAATTATTTGTTCGTTGTTTATTAGTTTTCCTGTTACATGAAATCCAAAGTTTGTTTCTATATTAGTTGGATAGAGAGAGATATGTGAGTGACTTATTTGACAAATTTCCACATAATATATTCGTTTCCAATTAGTATGTGTATTTTCGATGTTTTCTTTAAGGATTGAGCGAAATGTAGGTCTCTGTATTTTGGGTATGCTTGTTTAATCTCTGTTATATTTTGAGTGTCTAATTTGTTTGTTATGTTTTCTACTGTTCTGGCTGTTAATTTTGAGAATTTTTGTTTAGCGTGTTCGATTTCCAATGTGACGATGTTTGTGTGAAATGTTTGTGATGTTTGGTTTTGTATTCCTGTTAGTTTTAAAGAGTGTGTACCTATTATTGATAATTTGAGTGTTTGTATAGCGATATTTTCAAGTATGTATGTTTTAGTGCTTCCTAAGTCGAAAAATGCGTTTATTGGGTATGTTTGGAGTGTTTGTGGACTGCATATGTTTGTACAGAATGTGAGGAATTTGTTTTTTGTTGATAAAATTGTAAATAGGTTTAACTTACTTGGTATTGGAGGTGGAAGTACTGTTTCTTCTATTTGTGTCATCGTGGATATGGTCTGTTCTGATGTTGCTACTTTAATCTCTGTAATATAACTGTGTTTGTTTTTTCGGATCTAGAGGTGCTGAAAAGAAATTAAATTGTGAATATTATTTTGTTCTGTATGTGTGTCTGTATTATTTGGTTCTTACTTACGTAAAGGGAATTTGGTCTGTAGGTCAATGACCCTTTCAAGGTATCTGTTTGCTTCTTGTTTGGTCATGAGGTATGCGACTCTGGGACATAGTGCTGAATGATGTGCGTTAGTTTGTTGGCAGTGGAACCATCTGCATCTTCTCTGTTTTTGATTACAGTGGTCTACTGTTGCTAATACTCTGCATTTCAGGCATAGGTTAAATTGTCTGAAATATGAACGTCTGCTTTCTAGGGTGTTATAATTGCTATGGCAGCATAGGTAGCTCTAGTGTGGGCCTTTGTAGAACATACATCTCTGCTTTGTTGGTATGGCTGGGAATCTGTACAGTTGTTCGGGATTAAAAATTGAAAATGTCAATTGAAACACCAAAAAATAAGTTCAAAGGGCAAAATTATGAGGCCTGGAGACTGACGGTGATGTGTTTTTTGCGAGGTGAAGGTTTTGCTGAAATTTTAGATGATAAAAAGACTGAATTAGCAGTATACAAGGTGGAATCAGAAAAAAGAACGTCGGAGCAGAAGAAATACATTAAAAAACAAGAAAAAGCGAAAGCAATTGTTTTTGATCGTATGAGTTTCGATATTATTGAGAAAATAAAGGATGCTGTTTCCCTTGGCGATATTTTTGCAAAATTAGACTCTAGATATCGTGGCACTACACCCATTGACAATATCAATGCAAAAAGACGATTTTATGAAATGAGATTTCGCTCAGGGGGTATATGCGGTCATTTCTTGATTTATTTTCAAAGACAGTTCACAAGTTACGCGATTCTGGAAGTATTCTATCTGAGACTGACAAGACTGAACACTTGTGTATGGCCATGCCTTCGGATTATGAAATTTTGTTATTAGAATTTCGTAGTTTTCCGTTGGAAAAAAGAACTATCGAGGTTTTGCACCGGTTATTGATTGATCGAAACAATAAGCTCTATAGTGAGAAAAAAGAAAAAAGGAATGTGAATTCCAATAATTTCCAAAATGGAAATAATTTTAATAAATTTAATAAACGTTTTGATAATTATAATCGGGGTAATAACCTAGATAAGGAAAAAAGACATGGGTCTAGTGATTCGGAATTTAAACAAAATTTTGAAAGAAAAAAAGAAAATGAAAGCAAAACAGAACCTAAACAAATCAAAAAAGAAATAAAATGTTTTAATTGTGGCGGTATTGGCCATTATGTTAGTCAATGTCCGTCTGCTAAACCAAAAATAAATAAAAATGACCAAAAATCCACAAAAAAGGTGGAAAAAGAAAAAATCAATTATGTGGCGATGGTCCAAACTGTGGACAGCGATTCTGATTCCTCTGGTTTGTCTGGTAATTCCTCTTTGAATAGTTTGTTTGAGGAGGAAAGGCCTTATATTCAATTAACTGAGAAATTCTTGCTCGATTCCGGTACTCAGCAGTTTCTTGTAAATTCCCTTGAAAATATGTATGATGTTCAAAAACTTGATCCTCCGTTGAAACTTGTGTCAGCCAAAAAGGATGCTGTATTTTACGCTACTCATAAAGGTCAGCTTGTCGTAATGTTAGAAAATAATAGGCGTCAACAAGAGATTATTAACTTGGAAGATGTATATTATTCTGAAGAGTTATAACATAATCTATTTTTGACAACACGTTTGACACAAAAAGGTGTGTTCAAAGTTGTTATGTCAGGAAAAAAGGCGCATATCTACGTTAGGCAGACTAAACAAAAATTAGCTACAGTGTACAGTAATGGCAGTGGACTGGTTTTAAATTTTGAGAGGATGGAAGTGATACAAAAAGGTGAATGTGGAGCTATGTTTGCTGATGAGGAAGACGAAAATAGATAGCTTGAAAGTCAAGAGACAAATTGGAGCGACTTTGAAGTTGAATTGGAAGTTTTACCAGAGTTTGATATAGATGCTCGAGTCGACGTGCGTCCAGAACCACAGATTGAAATTGAAAGAACAAAGGAAAACACAAAAGAAAATGAAAAACAAAATGAAAATAAAGAACAAGATAAAAAAAGAGAAGCGATCGACAAGAGTAAGCAGATTGTTAACTCAAGTCAGGCATCTCAGACTTCAGAAGTGAAGTTGTCGAAAACAACCCAAATGAAACAATTGTGGCACCGTAGATTAGGTCATGTAAATGCGAAATATTTGAATTACTTGAGAGGAAACTCAGTTGGTTTTCCAAATTTGGTGTTTAAAGACAACAATTTCAGAAATTGTGAAATTTGTCTGTCGGCTAAATCCTACAGATTAGGCCATCACGGATCTCGTCTAAAACTCAGTAGGAAGCTGGAAATCGTATCTACTGACATAATGGGCCATTTATTGAATCATTTAGGGGTGAAAGATATATCATAACGTTTATTGACAATTTTTCCCATTGCACTATCATTATGCCAATCGAAAAAAGGAGCATGGCAAATGAAGAATTTAAAAAATTTTTTATGAGAAATAAAAACAAATACCCTGAGTTACCTATCGCGGTGTTGAGATGTGACAATGCTCGTGAGTATACAGATTGTAAAATGAGAGATTTTTGCAATGAGCATGGGGTTGAGCTTGATTTGGTAGTGCCATATTCACCTGAGCTGAATGGGCTTGCTGAGTGGCAAAATCGCGTGATCAGCGAAAAGACGCGTGCATTGTTGTTCGACTCGCAGCTCTCGATGCGATATTGGTCGTTTGCGGCAACCACATCTTGCTATTTGAGTAATAGAACACCATGCAGGAGCAATCCAGATAATAAGACTTCACATGAGATGTTTTTTGGTCATAAACCGGATTTAAAAAGCTTAAAAACTTTTGGGGGTTTGGCTTACAAGCACATTCCGATAGAAGTGTGTAACCAATCTGCTGTGCGCGCCAAAAAGAAAGGCGAAACGCAAGTGGACCCAAAATTTATGCAGAGATGTGAAAAAAACTGCTTCTTGGTTATACGAATATAGGATACTTCACAATTAATCCTGATACAGAAAAAGTGTCAATAAGTTGAGATATTAGGTTCGACGAAAATAAAAACATAAAAGACATAGAACAAAACAAAATAGAAAAATTACCTGGGCTGTCTGAGGAGTCATTGAGTGCAAATATTCCTGTGATAGCTGCATGCAGGGTAGAGAAAAACACAGACTTAAGATTTCTGGAGGACTGTGTGCCTCAAAAATATTCAGAGGTTGAGTCGAATGCATTCAAAGATGTTTGGAAGAGAGCTATGGTTGATGAATTCAACGCGATGACAAACTTAAAAGTTTGGGAAGAAGTTCCTAGGTCCAAAGGTTGTAAGACTATTGACACCAAGTGGGTGTACACCGTGAAACAGAATGAAAAAGCTGAGTATGTGGCAAAGGCAAGGCTCGTTGCTCGAGGATGTAAGGACAGATATCAGTATCAAATTGATGAGACATATTCTCCTGTTGTGTCTCAATGGGTGATCCGATGGGTGATCTCATTGGCTAATAGGGGGGATGGTCAATGACACAATTTGACGTGCAAACAGCTTTTCTGAATGGTGAAATTTGGCGTTCTATGTACCTATCCTTACCACAAGGCTATGTTCCAGAATCACAAAATAATATATTAAAATTAAATAAATCAATATACGGTTTAAAGACCTCATCAAAGTCGTGGTTCAATCTTTTGGATGAAAAATTAAAAGAACTGGGCTTCACCCAAAGTAAAATAGATTGTTGTCTTTATTATAAAGGAAAATTTAATGAAAAAATAGCTTTTCTGGCAGTTTATGTCGATGACATCTTGCTTGTAACAAGTGAAGGTAGTTGGAAGACTGATATTGTCAATTGTCTTGTAAAAAACTTTGATATGATAATTAAGTATAATCCAAAGTGTTTTGTTGGGTTTGAGATCGATAGAGATCGAACCAATAAAACGATAAAGTTACCTCAATTTGCCTATATTGATAAAAAATTTGGACTTGAGAATGCCAATGGGCAAAATACGCCGATGGAAGTTGGTCTAAAAATAAACAAAAAAGAAAAAGGAGTAGATGACCGAGAATTTCGATCCATGATTGGTGCACTACTGTACTTGGCTCGAGGTACGAGACCCGACATTGAATTATTTGAGTCGTCGTCAAGGTAATTCCACATCTTCGGACAAGTGGAATGTGAGACGTATAATAAAATACATTTCACATACTAAATCATACTGTCTATTATACCAGTCAAAAAAGGAAAATCTGGAAGCTTATGTAGATGCTTCATATGCCCCTGATGTTAGTAACACTGATGGTGACATTGTGGACATTGAAGTAGGCAAATCAGTAACTGGTTATGTAATTTTTGCTAATGGCGATTTAGTTAATTGGGCCATTAGAAAACAACGACTTATGGCAGCGTCGTCTATCGCAGCAGAACTAATAGCTTTGCATGACTCACTCGACGACCTGAGGCTAATTCGCCTTGCTTACTCATTATTGCTCGGCGAAGAAGGTCCAATTGATATATTGGAGGATAATATTTCCGCAGAGCATGTTGCAAAAGGAGGGGAAAATAAAAGAATGAAAGCACTCACAGTCAAGTGTTATGACATTCTGGGTGTTGTACAAAATAAAGAAATTCTTATTAAATGGGTTGCTACATCCGAACAGCAGGTGGACATTCTAACAAAAGCGTTAGACAGAAGGAAGCATCTTGAAGCCTCCTCAAAACTGCTTCTTGTTCCCGATATGTTTGACTCTCCCTAATGTTGTTGTTTAAATTAAAAAGATAATGTTCGCTGCTGATGGCAGCTTTGTCTACGCCCATTTGGCCCCTTGACAGGTTAGGGATGATTTGTGTACCCCTCGCTGCAGGGGAATCAACATATTTGGAGTTTGGAAACATCAATGGTGAGAGTTCTCTGATTGTCGTTTGAGATCGATATTTAATATATTTTAGTAGGTCTCCAATTTCCTGTAATATATGTGTTACTTCGACAATTCAAACGTTTGTTGTATTGGTTTTGCCTTATTTTTTATTTTTTAATTAATTAAAGTTGCTATTTTTGTAACATGTATCTATTTTTAAATTTTATATTGTTCGTTAATTGAAAATTTTTGCGACTAATGGTAACACAACTGTGATAAAATGTTTTAATATTAGTTCGTTTTGTTGTCTAACTGAAACAATAGACATAATTTCATTTTCTGATAACATAACTGTGATATATTTGTAACATAATTATTTTTGTATTTAAATGTCTAGTCAATTTTAAAATTTTTAGGCTGTATCAAACTTTTATTCCTTTTGTAAACTTAAACAGCGTCATAATTTAGAAATAAATGTATTCTCTACGTAAAGAGCTGAAGGGGGGTGTTGTTCAGTCACCTCTTCACTACACTCATACATTAGCGCCACCTACGAGTGATGAATGGTAAACGTAATTCAATTCATTCTTTCATATCTGTGGTTGTTCGTTTCACCTGTGGTATTCTACCCAGGCTTTGTCTATCTACTTCGGCATCATGGCCGTGTTATATGTTTACTGGGCATTAAACCTTTGTGACGAGAACAACGTTTGTTATTTATTGAACTAGAAAATTAATCTCTCAAATGAAAGATCCTCATTGTTATTAATAGCCGTTTTTAACAATGTCAACAATTATCGTTATCGAATCATGTACAACTCCGTCGTTCATGATAACACTAATATCAACAGAGAAGTTTATTGTGATATTCATCATCAGATGTACAGAGAAGAATTAAAAAGAAACGGTCAAGTATGAGTTCTGTTAGATGTCAGTAGTTGATACTACTGCAATCAAGATCTCCCACAGTCAAGTTCTCGTCATTTTTATCTGTGCTACTATATCATTCTCTGTTTTCTGGTCATGAGGTGACGCTCACTTCTAATCTTGTAATCAATATGGCGTTACTCTAATATTATGTTTCGTTTTTCTTTTAATAAATTAAGTTTGATTTAGAATGTGTTTTTAAGGTTATTTCACGATTTAATCAAGCGAAACTATATTTAATCTGAACTCAGTTGTTCGTAATTGGTGTCGGTATTAAATATAAAGTGATAGCAGAGTTCAAGTGTGTTTGCGTGTTCGCGCCTTTGTTATCGTCAAGAATCACGTTTGTATTTTATTTTATGAAAAACCTCAAGTACGTAAATTAAGATCGCTTAATTCTTCAAGTTCGTGTGTCAAGAAATTCGAGGGTTGTGTTTGTCATTTTCGTCTTTTTATGGCTCCGAAAACACGTAAAGTCCGATCTCAAGTTCCTGCTCTTCCAGTCACGAAGAAGAAACAGGTATCGAAAATCAAGAAGGTGTCATTCAATCTGGTCGTGAATACAGTGACAACCGATATGCTAGACGAGATTGTGCAAATTCAAGATTTACCGCTCGTTCAAGAATTGTCAGATATGGCTGGTGAAATCAAGACTACGTCGAGTACTATGGCTGAACCGACAATTACCGTTACCTTTTCGGATTCTGGAAAAATCGTCAAGAAGGTTCAACCAGGCCAATTGTCATCACCATCCATCTAGCCAAATCAAGATAAAATAATACCATTACGTATGTTAAGTCAAGATATCTTGTCTACGTCGTTCTCAAGTCCGTCAAGTAGTTCGTCGAATCAAGTAGAAACATCAAGTTCAAGCAAATCACCATCTGCCATGTCATCGATCTCAAGTCAAGTAAATATTAATAAAAATTATTCAAGTTTTGTTTCAGATATTAAATCGTCGTCGAATGTCGATAGCATGATCGTCAATTCCGCATCAAACGCACTCGCGGCGCTTGATTTTTTGAAAATGTCGCCAAAAAGTCAGTTTGTTCCTCCTCCCGGACTAACTAACGTCGGTCAAGAATCAAGTTTTGGTCAAGCACCAAATTTTCAAGAATCAAGAGCAGGTTTTATGCCTGCACCTCAAGTGTCAAGTTACCCTAAGACATTTCAAGATTCAAGCTCATTTGTGTGCGATGCAAATCAAACGCTATCGGGTAACATTTATACTCCAATGAATACTTCGTTTCAGTATCAATGTTACCCGACTATGGGCCAATTTCAAATGGTTCCACTGATTCCATTGCGTACATATGGTAATAATGAGAAGCTAAAGGGTAAGCAAAATTTCAAGATATGGGAGAGGGATATCAAGAACGACTTAGCAGCGGCAAATGCGATTGAGTGGATCGCATTCCCTTGAGCTGAACACCTCAATCTACCTGAGAACATTCGCCAAGGAGTCGATGCTCAAATTCAAAACCTGATTCGGATGAATGTAGCGCAACCGATCAAGACACTAATCTTTCATCTTGAATCAGCTTGCAAAATTTATCAAGAACTTAAGAGGCAGTACGGTAGCAAGATGATTCATGATATGATCGCTGTCATGAACCATCTTGACGAACTCAAGTATGTGGATAATACCGAATTAATTTTGTTTTTGTCTAAATTCGATGCCGCCCGACGAAGTTTAGTGGAATTTGGTCAAGTGTTTCCACTCTCCTTCTGGTTAATCAAGTTAATTCAAAAATTAAACCCTTCGTTCAAGGCGATCATCGATACCCTATGTGCTCGAGCAGGTGAAGAACTGTCTGAGGAAATGCTACGTACATCCCTTTTGGATTACGTAGAAAGGAAGAAGTCAACGACTGCTAAACCATCGGAGAGTGCTCCGAAGCGTCAAGATTACACACGGAAGGCAGCGTTGACTCCCTCAACACCTCAGACAGGTAAATCACCTGCTCCATTATCAAGTTCTACTTCATGTAATGTTTTGTATAAGTCTCTCGACGAATCAAGTAATAAATCAAGTCTCAAGACAACTCCTACTGCCCCCGCGAAACAAAATCAAGACATCAAGAAGGAAAATCAAGAGAAGAAAGTTCGCTGTAAGGATTGCGGCTGGAATGGGCACACGGCGGATAAATGCTTCAACGGTAACAAAAAGGTTTGTTCAAGATACCTACTCACCTACTGCAACTGCAACCACAATTCGTTGGTTCTTCTCTTTAGCCTGTAAACTTAAGTTGAGAATTACACAGCTAGATATCAAGACTGCTTTTCTCAATAGTGAGATTGATCGAGATAAATATACCTCAATACCTCAGGGTATTGATCTCGACAACAAACTTTATGCACTCAAGTTAAATAAAGCTGTGTATGGGTTAGCTACTGTGCCTAGGTCATGGTATGTAAAATTTTCAAGAATTCTCAAGAGTAAGGGTTTTGAACCATTATTACGTCAAGGCTGCATTTTTATGAAATCAAGTGGTAATAATTTTGTCATAATGTTAGAATATGTTGATGACATTTTAATTATGGGCTCTAGCAATCAAGTTGTTCAAGATGCTATCAAGAGTATCCAAGAAAATTTTGAAGTCAAGAACTTAGGTTCCCCAAGTCATTATGTTGGTTTTCAAATTGAAATTGACAATAACACTGGTAATCTTCGTCTACATCAAGAGCATTACATCAAAACCCTAATTCACGAATTCAAGTTAGAAAATTGTGGTGAACGTTTAGTTCCAATGAACTCTTTTGCCAATTTTCCAAAAATTCAAGAAATACTCCTACCTCCTCATAATTTGTATAGGACGGCTATTGGGTCACTCTTATATTTAGCTAATACTACTCGCCCAGATATTTCTTTTGCGGTAAGTTTCTTAGCTAGATTTCAAGAAGAACCTACGGAGTTACATCGTACTTTAGTAAGTCATGTAGTTCATTATTTAAAACACACTCCGACATTAGGTTTAACCTACTCAAGTCCTGATGAAGATATTGTTGCGTATGTTGATGCTGACTTCGCAGCAGATAAATCAAGAAAATCCACTACTGGCTATTGTATTAAACAGTTTGGTAATACAATTGCTTGGAGCAGCAGAAAACAAGACGTAATTGCTGAGTCAACTACTGAGGCCGAGTTTGTAGCCGTTGCTGTTGCTTCAAGTCATATGCTCTATTGTAGTAGGTTAACTGAAGAAACTTTTCCTCAGTTTAAAACTCAAGTTACCGTGTATGAAGATAATCAGTCCACTTGTAACTTATTATCTATCTTCTATAATCATAGTAAACTTAAACATATCGAACGTCGATATCTCAAGGTAAAAGAGTATGTTCGTGATAACTTACTCAAAATTGTTCATGTATCAAATAATAATCAAGTTGCTGATATTTTAACAAAACCTCTTATGGCTCAGCAACATGAGTTCTTACGTGAAAAACTGTTAAGCAATTAAGATGGTAAGTCAAGAGAGTCACTCAAGAATATCCGAAAACTTTAATTTATCAAGTTACCATCTCTATTGTTCAAGTCAAGTCAAGCTAATAAAATTTTCGTTATTCATAAATGAAAATTCGTTAAACTTCTGTTATTCATAAATAGAAGAAATTTCTCAAAATTTGTAAGTTGTATAAATTTTAGAAAAATATTAACGGTTAAGTAAATCAAGTTTCAAGTTCAAGAATCAAGATATATTTACTCAAGTTCGGATAATTCCAAATTGGGTACGAGCTTCGTATTTTCCTGATTTGCTGAATATAATTCGTCGATCGATATCCAGACTCAAAATTATGTTATAATATTGACTCTAACCTCAAAAAATAATATCAAGTTTAGTTAAAGTAAATTAATTTTTCTCAAGAGTCGACATCTTTATTAAATCAAGTTTCTTTCTTTTATTATTAAGACCAAGTTGATGTCAAGCAGTCTGATGAACTTATCTATCTAATTTGATGAAATACTAATATATCTGTTTATTGTTCCAGATGTATTCCATCAAGATGAATTCGAACATTCAATAAAGAATAATATTAATAATTGTATTTTCTTTTTCAGATACTTTTATAATTTTATATTTGTTTTTGTTCCTGTTTAATCATGTGTTCTTTTATTTTCAGGAAGACTTATTATTTTTAAGTATCATTCTCAATTGAAAATACTAATATTATTTTGTTTGCAGGTGACTCGTTACCTAATATTAATTTTATGATTCTCATTTTGTTAGTTAATTTTGACGTTTTTCATTTCTCTTTTCTGGTCAATTAATTTTGTGATTTTATTTGCTCAATTTTGTTTAGTATTATGACCAAAATTTAAGAATTTAAGTTTGTTTTGTTTTTGGAGCGTCTTACTCGTTTTGTTTTGTTAAGATTAAGTAAACTCAAGCTCCTGTGATTTTCAAGCTGCTGTGATTCTTCAAGTCTGTGATAACTCAAGAACATCAATTCTCAAGAAATTCCAATAAAAACGGCTCGACACTTGTCAGGAAGGGGGTGTTAGATGTCAGTAGTTGGTACTACTGCAATCAAGATCTCCCACAGTCAAGTTCTCGTCGTTTTTATCTGTGCTACTATATCATTCTCTGTTTTCTGGTCATGAGGTGACGCTCACTTCTAATCTTGTAATCAATATGGCGTTACTCTAATATTATGTTTCGTTTTTCTTTTAATAAATTAAGTTTGATTTAGAATGTGTTTTCAAGGTTATTTCACGATTTAATCAAGCAAAACTATATTTAATCTGAACTCAGTTGTTCGTAATTGGTGTCGGTATTAAATATAAAGAGTTCACATTATATGGTGTTGTAACGGAAATCCCACCACGTTTCCTTCTTCATCATCATCATTACTACATTATATGTATATGTCATACGCTCTAATCTATTCACGAATCTTTATATTTAATACCAGCACCAATTACGAACAACTGAATTCAGATTAAATATGTTTTTACTTGATTAAATCGTGAAATAAACTTGAAAACACCTTTGAAATTAAACTTAATTTATTAAGAGAAAATAAAACATAATATTATAGTAATGCCATATTGATTACAGGATTAGGAATGAGCGTCACCTCATGACCAGAAAACAACATAAATGATACAGTAGCACAGATAAAAATGACAAGAACTTGACTGTAGTAGATCTTGATTCCAGTAGTACCAACTACTGGTATCTAACACGAATCGCTTCCCCTACTTTCAGTTACCGATAATGCTGTGCTTCGCCATTTCGTATTTTATTTCTGGAATTTATTTCAGTCTGCTAATAAATGTTGTAGAAAAATAAAGTCTCAAGTTCTTTTTCGATCCTGGTTCTGCATACCTCACGTCACATGGAATAATATTAGTACATGACGGCACGAAATAAGTACTTAGTACCTTATATATACTGTAGAGTTCATATATGTGGAGACTAGTGAGGATCATCAATCATCATACATAGCTATTTTAGATGAAAATTGGAATTCTAACATAAACCGAAACCTTATTCTTGAAATTTGTGTAGATTCGGTGTTTCATATGATTTGATCCAGAGAAACCGGTAATGATTGTTAATCAGAATGGTCGCCAAATGGTTTAAGATTCTTCTGATCTGTTTCCTGTTGTATTCAATAACACTTATGGTGTTAGGTTCGGAAGAAGATGAAGGCGTGAAGTATGCAAACAAATGCGAAGGTATCACAGTGGCTTAGTTTTTATAACTGAGGAAAAATAATATTTAATTTATTTTCGATTGTTTTTTTTTAGCATGCAAAATATTAGCTGTCGAATTGGAAACTAGATTGCAGGAGACTGGAAAAACCAAAGATGTCTTAGAAATAGGCTACTCTGTTGATGATGTGAAGCCAAAGAAAAAAACAGAATATCGAAAATCGTAAGTCCATTTAATCTTCATTGAAATTTGGTTCAGCTTGTGAGTAATTGCTCTCGTTATATGTAAAATTAACCAAGAGTGCCATAATTTTATATGAAGTAAATGAAAATATTTATTCTGTTTATTTTTGATTGGTTTCTGGAACTTATATCATAAGTTAAGGTAATCAGGGATGAAAACAAAAGGAAACCAAGCTAAATGTTAAAATCATGATAACTGTTCTGAATCGCGTTTTATTTCAATTTAGTAATTTTTTACCGTACTGAAGCACCCTCGATTCAAATAAAGACCTTTCTTCAGCCCACATACTTTCATTTTTCTCAGAGATCTGCACCTCTGAGTTTTTTCGGTATCCCTATACAGTATAATTGTACTATTTTCTTATTCCCCTTTCGAAAAACTTATTTTAAGATTATTGATCAGCATATTTAATGCTGAGTATACCCAGACATTTTATCCGCACTTGTTCGTGCTTAAAATGCTCGGTCATTTGCTCAGCATGTTCGAGTATTTCTGTTATTTCGTTTTAAAATAAGATAATAATTTAAAAAAATTGAACAAGTACGCCAGCGTGGTGTTGAAGGAAAGGCAAAAAATGGAAAAAATATTATTTAACGTTCAATAATTATTTGAATTGACGTTTGCAACGAACAACCCATTTTTAATTTTTCATCCTCAGGTCAGAAACCAGATCTTTTGAAAATGCTCAGAAGTTATACTTTTAAGTGTCAGGCATTAGTTATTGAAGCATTCGCTGAGAAAATGCTTAAAATGCTTGGGCATGAAAAAAAAGGCATGAGTTTCAAACGGGCTATATTCGTGAAGGATTGATGTGTAAACATAATAGTATGGTTGTGTGTGTGCACAAGGCATTGCGGGCACACACAATCACACATCTACACATCATGTAATACACACAAACGAGAGTTACGATTGTGAAAGTTTACAGTTGCACGAACCTGACAATCGTAATTCTTGTATAGCCCCTACCATAGACCAAGCACTAAAATGTTTTCACATCAAAAATCAAATGCTCATTACCATCACTACATTGAAGTCAGTTTTATTCGATATTAATGCATATTCAAAATATTAAGTTCTCATGCATTTTAATATTACTTTCATTTATTACAAAATTTAAAAATTATCACAATTTACAGTCTTTAAATTACTTATTTGCTTCTTTATGTATTCGTGTTTAATGTGTACATTTATTTTTTCACTTTTCAGAGAATTACGGCTTTTGGAAAGTATTGAAGGAGTTTGTGATCGAATTTTAGAGTACAACATACACAAAGAACGACAAGATAGTACTAGATTTGCCAAAGGCATGAGTCAAACATTTCAAGCCCTGCATGGATTAGTGTAAGTTGGATGTATTTCCAATTTACGCCTAAACAAATGCTAGCTTAGTAGCTTCCTGCTGTTTTTCTTCATTTTCAGTGACAAAGGTGTGAAAGTTGACCTAGGAATTCCTTATGAACTATGGGATAAACCTTCAGTAGAAATTACGAATATGAAAACTCAAGTGAGTGTTTTTTCTTGTTTTTTCTTTCCAAAAATTATTCAATTTCTTCTAAGTTTTATTGTTTTTACAGTGTGAGAGTTTAATTGAAGCCCATGAGAATGATATTGAAGAATGGTATTTCAACCATCAAGAAAAAATACCGCTGAAAACCTATCTCTGTTCGCAAAGAGCCTTGAAAAATTCCGATGATTCTTGTTTGGAAGAATTACAGAAAGGCGATGTAGGGAAAAAAGACGAATTGTGAAAAGTACGTTGAATTTTCAATACTTTTTCATTACCGTTTTTGATGGCTCACTAAAAAATGTTTATTTAACAGGTTTATAGTTATAACATTCCAGTGTCCTTGTGCATTAATGATTGTATGGTTGAAGTTAAATGATGTGTGAGATGTTCGCTATACCGAGTAGATTTTCAGCTTATCTACTTTAATTTGCGTGCAAGTTACTCGATCGTGTTTTTTCAAGATGTAAATTCGATTACATGTGTTTCTCATGTGAAGTTTTTTCCTTGTATCATTTTTTCGGCCGTGACTATCGTTATTATAATTATGTGAGACGTAAATTTTCTTGTGTTGTGATAAAACTTTTCTCTCCATTTGAGAATAATTTTGCTCCAGATATTGCTCGTAAAGTGAAAATGAACTTAGATCTTTAAATTAGATGAAGAATCTCAACATTAAAATCATTCGAAAATAAAGTTCGTCTTGTAAGCGATTATCATTTCTGGCCTTTATGTTCCGAGATTCCACCTAATATTACGGTCAATTTTTTATGTAACTTTAACGGTTTTGCTGTGATTGTGTTACTTTTCATCCAGAGTATACGACGAAATTACAAAATTGACAAGCAAAAAAAAAGTCATCATAATTTTTGTGTCGCAGAAGATAAAGAAGCTAAAAACTAGTTATGAAATAACGGTTGTAATGCATTATTATGCAAAAAACAAAAAGAGTAAAGTTCCTATTTTGGACTAGAAGGAAAAGTTCTCATTTTTGTCGTCCAAGAAGTGAGTAGACTAAATACTCTTCCAGCCATATTTTTATTTTCCCAGCAGAAAATGGACTGTAAATGTTACTTGTCTATGATATCAGTTTATCAAACTGGACAAATTAAGGTCAAGTGTTTTATTGTTTAGACAAATTTTCTGCTTTTTTTCAAACTTTAGGCCTATCACACACTTAAGCTAAGCTACGTTTGAAATGTCACTCAGCAATCATGATTCACACACTACAGCAATGTTTTTTCATTTTGTGGGATCAGCGTGGAACATTATTTGCATCACTTTTCTACGAAAATACTGTATTATATATGAATGAGGATAAGGAGACTGGAAAAAACAAGTATATCCACCCGCTTCGCATATTTCTATTCCTTTAATGCAAGGACCAGTGGTTAAATAGTAGATCATTTTGGAGACATGTGTTCCCTGTTAGACGTTCGGAATGCTATTAAATGAGAACACATCAAACAATTCAATTAGTAATATTCTTAATTATATTACGAAAACTTTCAAATAATGGTCGAGGGATAGCTTTCGTAAATATCAGCCAGTTGTTCCTTTGTAGGAATCCATTTTATATCAACTAATTTCTTCAAATATACTTTACAGACATACTTATATTTTAATTTCACTAAGTGTCTTAACTTTGGACTGACCAGATTTAACTGCTTCAACAGTAGCTTGATTGTCTTCAAAAATTATAGGACTAACCTTTTATTTTAATATTTTCGAACACAAATTTGACAAATATATTACATCTTTACTAGCTTGATTTAATGCAATATATTCGGCTTCCATAGATGAGGTAGCAACACATTTTTGTCATTTTGTACCCCAAGCTATTGAATCATCAAATATTTGATTTAAATAACCTGAAATGGACAAACCATCTGGATCAGTCATACCTAAGGAAGCACCACTGTTACTAATAAAATTATGACCGCTTCCTTCAAAGTATATTCCAAGATCTTTAGTTTGTTTTAAGTATTTCAACACACGTTCAACTTTAATCCAATCGTAAATATCATAATTACTACATTTACGAGTTAATGTTTTCACACAGAAAGAAATATCAGGTCTAGTACACATAGTTAAATAAAGAAGAGCACCAACTACTTATTGATACGGAATATGATGTTTTAAGTTTAAAGTTGTTTCAATTCTTGGTTCATATTTAGCTTTTTGCTCTGCTTGATTAGTGACTATAGGAGTATCGCACTCTTTAGTCTTTCATACTATACTTAGATAATATAGATTCGATGAAATGCTTTTGTCACAAACACATTTTACTCTGTTTCTTATTACGATTAATTTCAATTCCTAAATACTTTTTAAGTTCACCCATAATTTTAAGCTTAAATTCTTTGTTTAGATGACGTTGAGTTTCTAAAATTTTGTCTTTATTATTTCATGTAATAAGAATATCATCGACATACGCAACAATTATTACAAAGGTAGAATTCTTTTCCCAATAATAAATATTAGCTTGACCTTCATGGATGATAAATCTCATGTAAGACATAGCTTTCTTGAAACGGACATGCCAACATTTGGGACTAACCCAAAGACCGTATAATGATTTCTTTAACTTGCATATATGGGTATGTTTGAACTCATCGGATTTATCAACACCATCAGGAATTTCCATATAAATATCTTTATCAAGTTCACTATTAAGGAATGCTTCATCTATGTCTGTTTGTATAATATCCCATTTTAATTTATTTGCAATTGCCAATATAGCTCTAACTTCAGCGATACCTCAAGTTGGAACATATATTTGGGAGTAATCGTATACATCTTTATCTTTGTAGCCACGACTTACTAAGCGCACCTTGAAAAGAATATTACTATTCCCTTCAACTTTTCTAACAAAATCAACCTAGAATCAATTGTTTTAGTATACGTAGGTCTTTTTACGTAATCCCAAGTATCATTATCTTTTAAAGATTTTAATTCTTTATCTATAGCTTTTAACTACTCAGATTTATTTTTACATTTTAACACATCGTCTAAATTTTCAGGTACATCATTTAATTTGCACATCATAGAAAAATACTTCTTTTCAATTACTTCGGGTTTATCTTTAGGATTAATTATTTCTAATTTGTTTTCAATTTTAGACTTACTGAAAGTTGTGTCAATGAATTTGACTTTCTTACTTTTAAACACATAGATAATTTCCTCTTCTAAATTAGGTTTATTAGAACTATTTTTATTTTGTAAATAATTGTTCGAAATACTCCTGCAAAGTCAATTTCAAGGACTTGTTCATTTTCATCCCAAGTATTAATATCAAAAGTAGAAAAACCATTTTTTTGTAAAATAATCTAATGGAAATATATCTTTAAACATAACAAATTCTGAAAATTCAACATCACTACATCTATGTAATTTACCTGTTGTTGGATTTAAAAGTTGCCAAGATTCAGCATTACATCCGACAAGAATACACAATTCTCCACTGCCTTCTAACTTTTTAACATTTTGTTTTTCATAAGGTATTTTTTGGTAGGTATGCCACACAGCCAAATCGATGAATATATTTTACTGTAGGAACTTTATTCCGAAGTAACTCATATGGGGTTTTAAATCCCAACTTTTTATGAGGTAACCTATTGTGAATATGAACAACTTAGTTTAACACAAGTTCCCAGAATTCAATAGGTAACCCACTATAAATGAAAAGAGCTCGAACTTTCATGAGTAGAGTCCAATTTACCCTTTCTGCCACAGCATTTAGTTGAGGTATATCAGGAGGACAAGTCTCGACAATGATACCCTCATCTGCAATAATTTTCTTCATAGACACACTTAAGTATTCTCGACCACTGTTGATATGTAAATAATTAATTTTAGCTGAACTATCACCAAGATTTGCTTGCATTACTTTTAAATATTCTAAGAAAGTTTCGGCCACACATGTTTTATCTTTAGTACTGAACGTCACAGTATATCTCGAAAAATCATCAGTAAAAGTTATGATGTAAGAGCTTTTCTGCCAAACTCCTACTGGTTTTATTCTACTATCAAATCAGAATGAACTCTTACTAATGGTTTTGATGCGACATCACACACAGTTTTATAAGGATGTTTTGTAATTTTAGCTAAATTACATGCTTCGCAATCCTTAATTTCATCAGCAAAATTAATGTTTTTGAGAAACTCAAATGTTTGCTTGGCTTTTTCTAAATAGGCGACTGACGCATGTCCAAATCTTACATGATAAAGAAAACCTAACTTTTTGCGAATACTTTCATTATTGAACCAATCTACTTTCTTTAATTTTTCGATAGTAATATTAGCACCAATATCTAGAAATTCTTCTAGACCTTCATCATCAAGCTTTCGAATATTAGTATACCCTTGAGTTGAATTATAATCATGATCATGGTCATTATCTTGACTAACATTTTCATTTTCTGATTCTGACCATACATCATGAATTTGAGCATACATATGTTCTTTATTTATTGGTTGTTGACTGACATTTTATTTTTGTTTTGTCACAGACTTTTTCATTATTATTTTACAAATTTTCAAATCTAAAATCCAATAATTTTGAAATTTATGTTTACATAGGATAATTTTACCAGTTTTCTTATTTTATATAATGAAAATAAATTGTCACTCATCTCTTTTGAGTAATTAACATTTTTCAACTCAAGTGTATTACCACTAAGAACCTTTATAATTAATTGTTAACTTACGGGATAATTCTTCAAATTATTTTAGCCATTTTTGTAGTTCAATATTCTTTCATATGTTTAATTTTGAGGAAACACACGGTAGGATCTGGTTAACCAAAGATTAATTTTCTTTGTGGGTCATCTAGCCATTCACACAGAGTAGCTTTAGCGTCAATTTTAAATTGAATTTGATTTTCTTCTAAACGACTAGGATTATTAATATCAAATACATTTTTAAATTTGAAATGAGAAATTTACATAAGAAATTGGTCGTACCATAGTTGAAAATTGGTTTCTTCGGTCAATTTAACTGGAGTTATACTTACCTTTGTTGAAAAATAATAATTATGGTTATCCTTACTCCATGGTTCTGAAGACAAATAATGTGTACCAATATCTCAACCTCTATGCTGGATTGGGAGATGTCTTTCTCTTTCTACTGTCAAACAGTCATGTTCTTCAACTTCTCTAAAAGCTTAACCTCTTCTTTCGACAAGTTTGCGCATTTAACGTACATTATCTTCTTGAATTTATTTTTCTCCTTCAAGTCATTTTCTATTTTCTTCTTCATCTTGCTCTTTTTGTTTTTGTTGTTGCTGCTGGATTTCATCTCTTTGGCGTTGTTCCAACTCATGGGCTCTTTCTGCATCCAAACTCATCTGTAAGCATTCTGCCATTCTTTGATCTTCTCTTTTTTGATGTTGCCTTTGGATTTTGGCAACTGATTGTTCCCATCTCAGTCTTTCTTCATTTGCAACTTGACGCTCTTCTCTGACATGTTTGTCTTTCCAGGTTTCTTCCAGGATTGTTTCTAGGCTTGCTTCACTCGTCACTGGACAATAATTTGGTGTTGGTGGAGCTACGACACATGCGGGTTGTTCTTCACTGGTTGTTTGAGGTCAACTTACAGTAACAGTTCTCTGCTCCTGCCGATGTTGACTCTCATCTGCATGAACTTGGGCTCGTACAGCTAATGTTTCAGGTTGTGGGGTTTTCAATTGCACTACTTGTGCAAACGATCTAGTAGCAGACACACTAGAAGTTTGAGTAGTTTTGAATTTTGTTGCGGAAAAATCAGTATTATGCTCCTGCATAATTTGTTTGTTTTGTTGTAGAGCCGTTTTTTAAGTCAAGTCAAACTCCATGGGCGTTGTTTGAGGAGCCAACTGACCCACAGTTGTGGACAAACTGATGTTTTGAGATGTAGTGGACTAACTAATGTTTTGTGTTGTTACCTGACTAACAGTTTCTACTTGAAGATGTGCCTCAATCCTTTGAATTTCAATAAGGATATTTTGGCAAATTTTCAAGTAATCTTTAGTTACTATAGTTGCTAAATTTATGTCATAGGTCATGATATTTTCAATTGCTCTTTTAAATTCAGCCATTAATTTGGCCTTACATGATGCACTCTCCATTTCATAATCAGTCCTAGCGTATGTAGATGCTAAAGGATTTAGTTTCAAACTTACGGGATTTTGTTGATTAGACAAATTAGAAAATTGTTGTGCGGGTGAACTAATCAAAATTTGGTAACTCGATTGCTGTTGACTAGAATTCAGTAACATACTTAGCGGCACTGTCAGCCCAGGAAGCGGAGGAAAATTTTCATTTGCCATTTGATCTGGCGGAATCTGAAATAATATACGTGAACACACACAAAAATTAGGTTTTTACAGCCACGGCCAATGATCAATTATTATACTTCAATGAAATGACATAAGTCACATAATATTAATTAGACACACTAATCATACGACACACGTATGTAAATATATTGCATTCTTTTAACGTGCATACTATCAAATAAATTTCATAAGGTGCCTACTCTCACAGATATGTAGGTCTAGGATGCTTTATGCCTGGGCAGGACTTTACACCATGGTATATCATTGCACTGAAGGACTTAATTACACACAGATGAGCACTTACTCATACCTAAATACATCCTTAAGATTCGGGATTTGTTTGTAACAATAAGAATTCATTTAAAAATGATCAAAAGAATGAATATATTTAAAGTTACAACACATTACTTTTTATAAATGTTACTTTTCTCCCCGTTAATTAAGTACTTCAGTACTTAGCTTCCTTTTTATACTTTCAAAAAATTTATTCACAAGCTCCCTCCAAACCGGGATTTTTGTATTTTAAAGTATATACTCAATTTACGAAACAATTAATTTTTACATACCTCATATATTGACAAATATTTGATTATTTGAAGCGTTTCGTCGTTTAAATTGATTATTAATAATAATGAAATTCAAAATAAATACGTACGACTTTTAGTTTTGTTACGAACGACCACATTTTTATGATCGAATGTTTGATGATCAAAATAATACGCAGAACTAACTGCTTGTTTTAGTGTTAATAAATCATTTGATTTCTCCACCAATCAGAGCATAGCGGGGTTCATCGGTGAATTCATCAGAATTAACACCACTGGACACACCAATACAAACACAATAAATAACGTAATTACTACCCTTGACACTAAGTCTGAAATCTTTCGGAACTAACCATATTTCAAGATTTCATTTTTACGGGTAATTATTCTGATCACACAGAAATATAATTAATCACTCAGAATAATAATTATTGGAAACACATTCCTCTAATTATAATTACATAATTTTTGTTTGTCCCCCTTAATGCTTAGCTTCCAATAATGGCACCTTTTGAACTCATGCAACAAATGCGTATTTAAATCACAAAGAGAAAATAAAGTTATCACACATGGATTATTGTACCTTTTTAAACTTGACAGATGGCTTCTTTTTACAACTCTCTTCAGCTCCTGCTGTTTTTAATACCTGTGCACTTAGCGTAATTTAATTTATTCATGAACCAAGTGTGCGTCATATTTGCCTAAGCTTTTTACATATTTTATTTTTGATTGATACTTGATATACGTCTCAGAGACACTATAAGACATTTTATTTATTACATAGACACACTTTATTTCTTCAATTTGTCACTAAGATCACTTTTAATTATTTAACACTTAGAAATTCAGTGATATTTACTTACCCTTATGGTCCTTGTTTTGTAATGGGAAGTGAACTTTACCGTTGCCAGACTATCACTGGATTTTATTTGCGACCACTTTAAAAACACATTATTTTATTGTACGAGGATCTAAATTATCATTATAATTAACTCTGCGATGCTACCATATTGGAGGAGACAATAAAAAAGTAATTAATCACGAGAAGAATATATTTTGTATGTTTGCCATACGAGAGACAGAATAGAAGTGAACTCATCGTAACGAGAGTTCTTGACATACATAGATAACATGAGTACATGAGATCACACAGAAAAATTATAGTACGTAATATTAACTATAGAGTGTACTAAGGTGGAAACAAGATAGGACCATCATATATAGCTGGAACTCTAACATTATCACTGATGTGATTCAGTATTCGTATCATCATCTTGAATTTCCAGTTCTACTGTAAAATCATCCCATTCATCATCTATATTTTGAGTGACTGGGGTACATATTATATTTTTAGGGTTCTTATTACTATTTTCTATTTGTGTTTTATTATTATTTTCGATATTATAATATATATAAAAAATTCCTTCCTCTTTTTTTGCAGTCATAATTATTTCTGCATTTTCAATAAAATATATATTTGCAATATCTTTCTGTTGATCGATATTGATTACTCCAGTATTTGTGATTTTTATTGCTGAAATAATATCTAGGTTTAGATCTGGCACATAATGGACATCGTTCAATTCTATCAATGACTGAATTTTATTAAGATTTTCGACTTTGATCACCATCCTACCTGTATGAGTGGCGTATAAAAAGGTGTTTTTTCCGGCACATTGCAATTTTATTGGGGTCACAAATTTTTTAACATCTACTAATTTATTAAAATCAGATGTTAGATGTACCTCTGCAGCCCCGTCCAAAATTGCTTTGTGGTTCAACATTGTATAATTTTCATTATTATAATATTTATTATTATTAATTAATTCATTCAATAACCATTCGTTATTATTCTGATTGAATTTTTTGATCATGCAAGACATTTTTACTTGCTGTTCCACATTATCTTTTTTGTTATTACTAGGTTGATTTACATTTGTTTTTGGGGGATAATTTCCTTGATTATTATTAGTATTATCATTATTATTATTATTATTTGGTTGTGGATTATTATTACCACAATTTTGTGCTATGTGCCCAAATTGCCCACATTTGTAACATTTCGTATTATTTTGATTGTAATTTCTACCATTTCCTCTATAGTTATTACCTCTATAATTCGAGTTACCCCTATAATTATTTCCTCTATAATTTCCATTACTATTATTCCCATTATTATTCGTATTATTATTTTGGTTTTGGTTTATTTCATTACCATTACCATTACTATTACCACCATTATTATTAAAATTATTTCTATTACCATTTCTATAATTATTATGACCATTGCCATTACCTCTATAATTATTCCTACCTCTATAATTGTTATATCTTCTCCTATAATTATATCTATTGTTATTTCCATTGTTTCTAAAATTATTGTTTGATTGATTATTATTATTATTATTATTCTGTTTCTTTAAAGTCTGATCCCTAAATTTTTGGTCAGAGTCCTCTCTCAATATTCTTTTAAATTTATCTATATTTTTTTCATTTGAAGGTAAATTTTCAAATTGCATTTTTGCAATTGCTTGTTCGTAGCATAAAGCTACTTGCAAATTTTCCAATTCCTTTACTTCAGTAACTTCTTTACCACTATCTCTTACGTCAGTTACTAATTCATCCCATTTTTTCAAAAAACCTTTCATATTTCCACCGGGTTGAAATCTGAATTCTATCCGCTTTGCTTTTGCCATATTAGCTGTGACCGAAGTTTTAGTGCCATAAATATTATCCAATTTTTTTAACATTAAAATTGCAGTATTACAGTCCCTTATTTGTTTGGTAATTTCGTTTGACACTCTTTCTAATACAAATGCTTTAGCATTATCTTGCATTTTGCAATAATTCATCATATCCTTATCAGGTCTAAAATTTAGATCATCTATGTGATTAATATATGATTGCAAAAATTCATGTTTTCCGAAAATATCGTAGTACCCAGCTCCCCTTATGGCTGAAATAATCATCCTACGCCAGTCTAAGTAATATTTCCCAATAAATACTTTTCCCAACGGTGCTTGTATGGGTTTGATTTCATTGGGGAATGCCATATTTTCTTCGATTTTTTGAAAACATAACACACTATTTTCACTATTAACTATACCTATATATTTTTTATTTTCAATAGACTTTTTTTCAATTTCCTTTATTAAATTTTCTTCTATTTTATTTGTTTTTTCTAGTTCCTTTTCACTATTCCTTTTTATATTTATTTCGTTACTATCCAGTTTTTATTATTTAATTAATTAAAGAATCTGTTCATAAATTTATCTTTCGATTTTTCAGAACTATAAATCCTGCTCGAAAAATAATTTACTGAGGATTCCAAAATTTTAATATATTTTAAACTGCTAATATCTTCAATTCTTCCCGATATATCTATTACAAACGATTCTAATATTATCTCGCCTGTGAAGTATTTAACGTAGGGTAAATTATAAGTTTCAATTTTTACATCAATCACTTTTTCACCTTCAAACTTTTTCATCAATTCCTTTAAATCTTCTTTTTCAATATTATACTCTCCAATTTTTCGTTCAAACAAATTTATTGTAGGGGACATAAATAATTATTAAAAAATTTTACTCTTCTCGCCTCAGTTCAAACACAATAATTGCATAAACACGAAAAATAATTAACTTCAACAAATATTATCTTTACAAAGAAATTTTCTACCTTATTATTTCTGTTGTGTCAACGAATGATTTCTGTTTTCTCTGCTCCGCTGACTACCACTGTACTTCCTGCTTGAATTTTGTTTTGAGTTGGCCAAAAAATTTGGGTCTTCGATATGTGGATCTACGATGAGTCCTCGATGACGGGAGCAGGTTTCCTTTGGCTGTTCACACGATCTCTTTGGCGGTCCTTACTGGATTTAGCGTTCGATGACTTCCAGGATTGGCCGTTATTAAGTCCGGAACTTCAACTTTAAATTTTTGATTTAATTTTGAATTTTTCAAAAATTAAAAATAAATTAAATTCGAGTTTAAATTTCTCGAAAAACACGGTAAATACTTCGTGTATTACTCAACAGAAAACATGAAAAAATTTTCGCACAAAAGTAAATTAATTCAAAAAATTATTTATCCATCAATTCAGGATTTTTTAAGTCTCTCCTCAAAGTTCTACCACAGCGATGGCTACCATGATGTGAGGCGTACAGAACGAGGATCGAAAGAACTTGAGACTTTTTACTTTAACGACATTTTATTGTGGACTAAAATATGTTTTACAAACGAAATATGAAATGGCGAAGCAACAGCGTTATCGGATCGAGAATAGTAGGGGAAGCACTTTGTGATGAGAGTGTACGTGTGACATATATATATAATGTGTTCTTGATGATGATGAAGAAAGAGAGAAGGTGGGATTTCCATTACAACAAAAATTACGCGCAAAGAACATTGAAATCATTATCAACCCAACCCGACTAACTTTTTCCTCCTATGTCTTGGCAATTGATAACGAAATTTTGTACGTATTTTTCAATCAAATAGCAGTCCACGTTAATTCTGTATAGTCAAAGATTATTACTTATTTACCTATGTCTTATGGTGTGGCTGATAAAGACGGAGGTAGTCAGTTGGATTACGTCTTCGTTTGTGTGACTGTGTAGTTTTCGAAATCGAAATTTGAAAATTTTAAATTGAATTGAGACGCCTCCGTTTGTTTCCTTCAAATATTCATTTTGATTTTGCATAACGTATTTTGTGTTTTCTCTCGTAATGCCTGAGTCATTGCTTTAACTACGGAACAAAATGGATGGAACTCGATCATTCCAAATTGTGGATCGAAGCTACAGCAGTAGAAAAGAAGTTTACGTGTCCTCATTGAATGAGCTGATTCGGCATGGTAAGCGCAAAAAATCGTATCCAACATATTATTTCCATTTCATTGAGGAATTAAATACCCGAATTTGCCATGAAGCTCAAGAAAAATTTGATTTGACTGGTGACACAAAAATTGTTTTGGAAAGTGATGGTACAATCGTAGATGACGAAGATTATTTTGCTACGTTAGAACCCAGAACATGCTTAATGATTCTAAAATCAGATGAATCGTGGATTATTCCGTTAGATCATTTTAGTGCGTAAGTATAATATAGTATATCGATATTTGCTGTTGATTAGCAGTTATGCTTTTTTTGATAGTATATTCAATTTCAAAACAGTAGGAAAAAAAAAAGATACGTTTATATTCGCTCAGAATAACCACTCTCAAATTTCACTCTCCCGGAACTTCATTATCTCATAGGTATAAAATGTGTACCACGTTAAATATTCCAGTCCGCTCAGACGCTTTTTTTTTCCCTGAAACATAATACCTCGAAGTTGATTCACTCATTGAGCCTCATCGTAAGATTTTCTACCATATTTTAATTAGATAGCTACTAAACTTGAAATATTCAATACCCTTTAATGTAAATTTTTTAATATAAAATAAAAACTAATGCAGCAGCAGCTCCATTAAAAAAAATAGGTTTTCAAAAAGTAAAAGAGCGTGGTTTTGTGGGCTACTTACGTTTGTGTCGGATTTTGAGATAATGGACGAAAATTCCTTCCTGTAGCATGTTTTTTTTGTTTATCAATCAGCAGCTCAAAATGTGGGAATTTTTAATTCCCAAGGAAAATAATTTTGAAATTATAAAATGGGGCCCATGGAAAATTTTTCTTTTCAGTCAGTAAAATGGAAAACCTTGAAGAAGAAAACTCAAGGGTTGAGGGGAACTGAAGTACCTTCGTTGCATACACCAAAGAAGAATATGCAGATATGGTATTCAAATATGAACATGCCATTGGTAGTGGTAATAATGCTACTGAGTACTACAGGCAAAAGTATCCAAACTGTGAGAACCATCCATCACATGTAACCATAATTTCTGTTTTGTGGAAAGTCAGAGAAGATCCTGCTGTCAGCGTTTGAATAATTTCTAAAGAATTTGGACTACCGAAAACGAAAGTTTGGGAAATAGTAAATAAAGATGGGCTTTGCTCATATAAGTTGAATATGGTTGCAGAGCTGCAAGCTAAAGATCCTTCGCAACAACTTGCATTTTGCAGTTGGTACCTATAAAATCAGAAGGAATTAGCTAGGATCATTATTTTTTCTGACGAATCCCTTCTTACAAAATTAGGAATTTATAATCGATGTGACAAACACCACTGGAGCTACGAAAACCAATTTGATACTGCAATTAGATCAAGCCACTACAAGTTTGGTGTTCATATGTGGGCTGGTGTTGTGGACAACAAATTAATTGGTCCAGTAGAAATGCTAGCTCGATTGACGGGTGAAAAGTATCACAACTTTCTAAGAGATTAACTTCCAAATTTACTACAAGATGCATTTGACCACATACTGTTAACAGACTACCAGCCACTGTATTTTCAATAAGATGGTCCTGGCCCACACTATGAGTCAGTAGTTCGTAAGTATTTGAATGAAAATTTTCCCAATTGGTGGATTGGAAGAGGAGGTCCTCTTCCATAGCCTCCAAGGTCCCCTAACCGCTCTCTACTGAATTTTTTTTGAGGGAGTTAAAAAGACGAATATATGTTGATCCTATTCCTAACACTGAACAAGAAATGGTGCAAAAATTTTTGAAATGGCTAATCAAATTTGTAAAAATGTAAGTATGATAGAGGCAGTAATTTTGTCTATTCCATATCGACTTCAATTATGTAAAAATGTGAATGGTGAACGATTTGAGCACTACTTGTGAAATAAACTTTCAAAAAAATTATGTACCTGTCTTTTTTTCTGTAAATTTGAATCCTATAAAAGCTTGTAATTCCTGTAAATCGTGAACTATTCAAGATATTTTTATGAATGAGGGCTTTATGCACTTTCTAATGATTGGAAAATATTATAACATACAAAGAATTGACTTTGAAGAATAATTTGATTTATCCTTTAATTTTTGGATCTTTATAGCCCCTTCAATTTCAAGTTTAGGCAAAAATGTCACTGATATTTTTTTACAGTAAACTGCAAGAACTAGTAAATACCATGAAAAATCTCTCTATTTAACCTTTTTATATTTTAAATAACTGTAATAAACTTTAGGTACACTTTTTTTCCTTCCCAGAGAAACTATGAAATTTGCCCATTCCAGGTTCTAATCTTCTTGATAAGTTCTAGACGTCTGCCAACTATTAAAAAAACATATCCAGACATGCTGTATATGTTACGTTCCACTTCTACATTCACACACCATTAGTTACCATTCGCTACTGCGCTCCGCCATTATGATTCTTGTCCGAATTTGGAAAGTATCAAAAAAAAGAATGGCCATGTGAGCAATCGCCCTCTTGATACCGAGTACATTTAAATACTTACTATTGACTCTCCGTTTCCATTCGCCCGACTTGATTTGATATGCAAGCCCGACTTGATTTGATATGCAAGCCCGACTTGATTTGATATGCAAGCCAATGGTCACCGTTCAAGGAATCGCTATCTCTGCCTTAAATGATGGTCATTCCCTTGGTCATATTTCCTGTTTTTTTGTTTTTCTAGTAGAGATGAAGTTGATCATTTAAAACCTGATCTCAGTCACTTACTGAAACGGCTGAAAAACGATACGAATCAATTAGTTATGCTTAATGATGAAGATCTGGAATTGTTATCCGGTTTTAATCCAGATGTCGTAGGAGATAATATACAAGACAAGTAAGGCGTATTCTTATCAACATCTGATTTCCTAATCTTAATCGTATCATAAGCCTTAACTTTCATATTTTTCCAGAAACTTCCTTCGCAATATTCAGGAAGCCTGTAATTTGTATTTAAATGATCGTAGAGACGCTAAAGATTATTTACAGCTCATGAAAATGTACCATGAAGTTATACAACGTTCAAATATCGGTGAATCATCTGATTTTTCCTCCACATATGAAAATATAAATTAAGTTTTTCTAATTTTGTTGTTTAAAATTTTTTATATTCCTGTTTGGCTGTATTTGAGCCATCGTACTCAACATAATTGTATTAATATTGTTCCTAATAGTTATGAAATATATTATTGAATTCATTTGTAAACTGCCATATTTTCTTATTTTTTTCAAGATTAAGTTTCGTCGTCAAGGCCATTACGTCTGAATGGAATTGGATGTAGGATTAGCGGGTATACGTTAAATAAATTTTCGAACACAACACATTTTTGTAAACATGAATCTCATGGTAGTACAAAATGGGTTTAAAAATTTGTCAAAGACTGGTCCTGAACCAAAGATTTCTCCGTTGTGAGGTTAAGCAATTCTACTGTTACATTAAACAAATAATAATTTCAATGAGAAGTTAGAATTTTGTATACTAGTTCTTGGAATATGACAGCAACACCACCTTTTTTTCTACATTTACCTCGTACATTGATGCAAAAAACCTAGCGATTAAATAAACAACAAATATATAACGTTAAGCATGTATTTTAACATATGATACATGTTTTAAAATCATAACAAAACTCATACACAGTACAAGGGTAAACTTCAATTAGAATCATTCGTAAAAATCGTTTTTTTTTTTTTTTTTTTCCATCAAAAAGAAGATAATCAATTTGGTAAGTTCTTCTTAGCTTGACGTACCGCACATAGAAGGTTACTTGGTGATAAGGTGAAAGAAATTTTAAAAAATATCAAAATAAAAACTTGCCACAACTTCGTACATAACTAAATCTCAAAAAAAAAAAAAAAAAAATGAAAATACCGATACCCAAAACGATAATTACGAAATAATTCTCTGAAAACAGTCCAAAGAAAATAATTTACGATTTACTGCCAATACACTGAAAAAATTAAAATTAAGTTAAATAAATAAACAGCAGTATCACGAAATAAAATCATCACCAGATGAATATGTAAAAATCAAAATAAATTTGCGTTTCAAGAAAAAAAAAAGTTTCAATCGTGTATAAAATTACATATAATATGTAACGTAAATAATTTGAAAATGGGGTGAAAGAATGGAAATCAAGGGAGAGAGACTGAAAAATTGTTATTCGAAAAATACATTAAGCCTCATTTGAAAATATAAATCACGCTTAAACAAACTTCTTCGAACTGCGCTACCCATAATTCAGTCAACAGATACATAACTTGTGCGACGAACAGTTAACGATCGTCTTGTACAATTCGATTTTTTATTATAATTAAGACATAATATTATACCATTCTATTTTTTTTTTTTAATTTTTAGTTTTTCACAAATTTTTTTGGCCTCGCATAACTATTGGTATGTACACTATGACAATAGTTTTCAGTCCAGTTCCAAGGAAGTAGAACCGAATGAACTGCTGTTGCTCGATGAAGAACTTGAAGAGCTACTTGATCCGCCACTAGAAGATGTACTAGATGAATTACTGGACGAATTCGAATTATTTCTGTTCGACCGATTCGCAACCCTAAAAATACACAATATACCGTAGAATCTCAGCAATAAAGCGATGTAAAATTTACTATAGTCCATCCGCAACAAAAAATGGTTGTTGTGCCTTAAAACATCTTTAAATTTCAATTTCTTTGAATTATTTTCTTCACAGCAACAATGTACATAAAACTCGTGTAAAATACTTAAGGTTGTGTTGCCAGTTGCGTACTATCTCAACAACCATATTTCGTTGAACGAATTATAACTAGCGACATCTAAGGCCCATATTCACAAACGTCACTTTAACCTCCTTTCACTTAAACTTCACTTAAAAATGATTTTTGGCACAATTTTGTATTTAAGAGTGTGGTAACATTTTATTTTCACATTGGAACTCTCATACGAGATACAATGTTCCCACATTTTCAAGTACAAAATTGTTAAAAATCTTTTTTAAAGTGAAGTTTAAGTGAAGGGAGCTTAAAGAAAGGTTTGTGAATATGGGGAGGCCCATATTCACGTCACTTTAACTTCCCTTCACTTGAATTTCACTTAAAAAATTTTTTTCATATAATTTGTACTTAAAAATGTGGGAACATTGTATCTCTTATGAGAGTTCCAATGTAAAAATAAAATGTTACTACACTATGAAATAAAAAATTGTACCAAAAATCATTTTTAATTGAAGTTTAAGTGAAGGGAGGTTTAAGTGACGTTTGTGAATATGGGCCTAAGACATCAAAAATTCAAGATCATTAACAACCCTCTAAAGGTAGACATAAAATCATATTTTCTTCTTGTGATTAGCTCTGGCATCCTAAGGCCAAAACAAAATGAATTGCCACAAACAAAAATGTTAACCACCCTATTATTTACCTGTCATGGTTAGGAAAACCACTCTCCCTCCCCGCCTCCCACCTTCGACTTGACATAAGCAACCCAAACACCAGTACACCTTACATATAATTGTTAGGAGCTTAGCCTTGCAACCAAAAGTTTCCAAATTCATGACCAACCACCGCCAACATTCTCATCACAAATAAAGTAACCCCCTCTTGTTTACCAAGCATTATAGCCCATAATCTAACATACAAAATAAATTCCATCCAAACTTTTGTATGCAAATAAGTAATCATTTATCCTCACAAAAGAGAATTCAATGACATTTTTGTAAATGAATATAACCCCGAGTTGGCTTTGATCTTCTCCATGTATAAGATCACATTTTCCCAAACATGCGAAAGCATTGGTATATAAATTATTAAGTTAAATTATCTAAAATCGAGTCAAACTTCAAACTCCAAAACCCCAAAAAATCTCTCCCTCACGAGGAAAGGCATAATATCATTTCTGTCTTTTTGCTCGCATTAATACATCCATCTAGCAATTCAGATGAAAGGAGTACCTCAGCAGGAACTTTGAGGGTAGAGGATCCCCTAGATATGCAATTTTTACAGACTAGTAGCCCAGTCCCATATGCTCAGCAAGGGCATGATTATAATCTACAATGCCTTCTAGGTACTTCCTCTTCTTGCTCCACGTCCCTAAAATTTTCAAGTCCATAATTATAACATTGTAACGTATATTTTCATCTATTTTTAAATATGACGAACATATTCGATGTCACTGTTTGAATACCAGTAATTTAGATACCCAGCCATGTAATCAAAACATCTTACAATTCCATCAAAATAATTTAAAATACCCACATCGAATATTTTGAGAATACGTGAATATTGTCATAATATTCATCACCAAATAAGCTGGTACCTCGATTATATCGTGAGTCAGCATATCCCTATAATAGCAAGTCTTTACTTCACTTAGTCTATTCATCATGTACATTTACATACCCTGAATGGGTATACAAACCCTGGTTACAAAGTAAACGATATTCAGTTTAAAATATAGTTTTAAATACTGTGTTTAATAGACAGTCTTTGTACAGTCTAAGGGCTTATCCCAATACTCAACCTGATTATCAGTGTTTGAAATATTATTTAAAGTACTTGTGTTGTACAAATTATTATTTTATTAAAAGTGTTTAAATTATTCTTTGTGTCTGAAATATTTTTATAAAATCTCTCAACAGTGAAGGTCCACAATAGTTCATGGATAATAAATTGATTATTTTAAAATATTACAGAGATACTGATACTTTTCTGGTATTGGTATTTTGTGTATGGTGTAACACTGAAAATGGTCTAAAATCAATAATCCAAGGCCCTTTTATGCCGTTACAGACTTCATCACCAACTCCCAACGCCTCTCGTCATTGCCCTTCGCCAAAGTGGCTATCAATCCCCTCGACCATCCCTGACAATCATCAGGTCGTCCCTCAAACTTCTCACCATTCCCCTAAAATTTCTACTTCCATAATTATGACGTCATCACCCCTCCAGGTAATCTGTTTTTGCTCTTAGAAGGGAAAAATGGGGAAAGTTGTGACACAACCAAAAACGGTCAAACCAATGCCACACACAGCCTTCGTTTGTGCTTTAATGGTACCTAGTGAACGAATCTTCATGATAATCTCGAACTTGACCACGGCGAGCTCGCACGTCAGGCTATTATCAATTCGTGAAATATAAATAAAAGTCATATTTTCAAGATAACGTACTGCATATTGCAGCAAACGAAGACTACTTTTTTTGTTAAAACAATCTGAAGCATGTTTTTTGCACTTAATGCAAATATGTAAAACGAATCTTTCTATAGCGTCAATTTTTCGAATTAAGCTCGAGTAAGTGAGAAATATATAATCCAAACACCAGTTTATGATCACAGGCGTAGCAGAAATTCAGCGCAGGTAGATGATTTTCTCAATTTTTAAGAAGAGGGAAGGGGCGTAAATTTTCAACATTTACGCGTATCAGCAGAATCACGCAGCCAGAAAGCGTTATTCGTTGAAAAAAAAAACCACTCAATGGATGCGTAACCACCAGCTCAAAAAATACACAAGAAAAGTACACGTTTACCTGCACGAAAATGCGTAAAATATCCCACGCAAATATTTGCACGCACGTATTTTTAATTAATTGTTCTAAATTATTTTGGGTATTCATTTGTGCTGCTACTACGAATGGAAACAGTCCCGGCTGATGTGGCCTTTTCCACCACACACCCAACACGAACGTGTATCGCGATAACTACACTGTCTGGCTATGTGACCGGCAGTATTACACTTGAAGCAGACGGGCTGCTGGCGTTGATTATGCGTGCCCCTGCTGCTGATGGTAGCAACCGGCAAGGGATTGCGGCGACTGGTGTGACCAAAGCTCGAAGAGGACGAGGATGACGCTGGCGGTGGTGGCGATACATAGCGCGACGGCGGCGGCGGCGATCTAAAACGAACTTGCTGCGACTGCTGCTGATGCCGCTGATGCTGCGACCCACCAGGGGCGGATCTCCTCCACGACGCGGTACAACTGCGTGCGGTTTGCGCGGAAGAAATACCGTCGCCGGTCGGCATGAAATAGCACTGTTGGCTGGAGTGATTCGTTTTTGAACAATAGTCGCAACGTTTGGGCTGTTGCTGTAGCTGCTGCTGTCTGGAGGATGAACTGCCACCACTGCCGCTGTCGGCGGCGGCTGCCCGACAATCACGCGCAAAATGGCCGAAACGTCGGCATTTGTAGCAGCGGATGTTCGATCGCCGTCTAAAGCTGCCGACGCCACCACCGCCACTAACCGTTTCTACCGGATTTGCTAAAACGGCGAGGCGAGTGGCGGCCGTCCATGTGGCATTTCTGCTGTTGTGGCCACCGCCGCCGCCACCGAAGACATAATTTGCCGAACTTGAGCTACCTCCACTGAAAGACACTACGTCGAGATCGAAATCTGAGTTCTCGGATTCGCAATCGTAGCCGAACTCGTAGCCAAAATCTAAGTCCGAGTACACGTCGTCATCATGGTCGTATTCGTCGTCGTTGTCGTCTCCGTGAAGTTCGTCAATGTCGACGTAAGGATAAGGGAAGGTCGTTGTTGTTGTTTCAGTCGCCGAAGCACCGCTGCTGGTTGTGATAGCAGCAGCGCCGCTGCTACCGCCGTCTGGGTCGCTAGTATTCCAAGTGTTCCACCACTGCTGCTGCCGGTTGTGAGAATTTGGGTTCAAATTAAAGCAATTTCGAGCCACATGCCCAACCTCAGAACAGCGATAGCAGCGTTTGTTACGTCGACGAGTATCACTCCGCCGGCTACGACTAGATCGGTAACTTCCTCCTTGTAAGACGGAAAACCTCTGCACGTCGCTATAAAAATTGAGTTACCTTGAATTAACGTATACTGTTTAGCAAAACTTAATGCAGAAAAACATTTTTAAATTAAATAAATGAAGAAGAAAATGGCACAAAACCGTAAGATCAAAAATAGTCATTGTGGGTAACATTCTAGAAAAGTAAAAAAAAATTGCCTCGGAGATGTTTTTTTCCGGAATAAATTCCCGAGTGAAAGCTCAGAAGCAAAATTACGTGAAAGCAATTTTTTTTTTAAATTTACGCTGGCACACCTAACAGATATTCCCGCATTGATCAAGAAAATACGGATTCATTTTCTTCATTAATTTTTTACTAAAAAAACTGAATATAAGAGAAAAAAATCAAAACGTTACTTTATGAGGTAATCACTTGACAACATTTCTGATATAACAATATAGCTCTTGCTTTAAAGCTGGATTTACACCAAACGAACATTTGCTGTTCGTTCAATCTTGTGTAAACGCAGCTTAAGGAACAAAAAAAAACAACTAACTTCGTCATCAAATAGAAATTGATTCATTTTTTTCACCTATTCAACTTCACTAAATGTTTATCGAAAACACGATATTTATTTATAATTCAGATAGGAAATAAATTCCGAAAAAGTAATTGCTGTCATCTCAAAAAATCTCAAACATCACCAGATATGGCCTGAATTTTCCGAAAAAAATGTTTACATTTCATTTTTGCATGTACATCCTCAAGACAAGATACCAAAAACGAGTTAAAAAAATTAAATTCGAAACATTTCAAAAATATTAGGCATTAAACTAAATAATGAAATGAGAAAATCATTAGAGTACATACCCACTTAAATCATTTTAGCTAACGAAATAACAAATTTTTTCTGAAGACAAGTGATTCGAGGATTGTAATCGTATGAAGAAACGTAATTCTAACAAATTTTTCGAGTATTCTCGACTATATCGCTCAGTTTTCTATCTAAATAAATAAAATAATATTTAAACTATAAGGCAAACTTTAAATAAATTTTCACAAATGCATTCCTTGGTATCTTTGAATAAAATAGACCAATGGGTCGAGAAAATTCTGAAATTACGCTGACGAGGCAAAACTTTTTTGGAAATGAACCCACAATAAATCTAAATTAAAATTTCTTACAATCAAATTACGTCTGAAACTTGACGTTATACTATCCATAAGCATCTTCATATTTTAGCCAATCATTTATATCTATTCTTTACATAAGATAGATAAAAACATAAATTGCATACACGAAAGATGTCGAGAATAAAATATTTTTTGACAAAAAAAAAAAACAAAAAAAAACATGAACAATAAATGAAACAAATTTCGTGTGCCATCTACGTCTTCGCTTTTTTTCATTTTACTAAGCGTCGGCAACAAAAGCCATCATGTCCAACATCCGCTTTTTAAGTGAGAATTGGTCCGAGTTTTAGAGGCTCATGATTTCCAAAACGAATAGATTCAATCGAACAGAATACACTTAGATGGGTTTTAATGTTAACTATAATTAGTATCGAACCAACCAGTAACCTAACGTTTTAAATACCCAGCACGTAGCTATAAAGCCAAACTAATTCTCACGTCATTCGTTACCATTTACATATTGATTCCGTTATTTACAGTGTACAACGACAGAACAAAACCGCTTCAACATTTTTTTTTTTTTCATGGTACTGCAATTAGGATCAACTTACCGAGTAAATTATACGAAAATAAAAAGAAAAAAAAACCTTGGCATAAACGTTAAATGTTTAAATTTAAAGAAAGCATTGGCATTTTTCTGGGTAAGCGCTACATCCCAACATTTCTTAATGTTTACCTAAACCAATAAGATAATATTTACACTCGCAGAAAAGAAACCAAAAAAAAAAAATTTTTCCATACTTTATAATTCTATGTGTACCGAAAAAGGTACCACAACTACCACTAAATGACTTGTATAAAAATATTTATTAACACAAACAAGAGTGTGTGTGCAGCATCTTCCAGTTCCTCAAAGATTAGGGTAAAATCGCCAGGGTGGGGGGCTAGGGTAAAGGCAACAAAAATATGACAATGTGGTGTAGTATGAAATCCGCACAAACGAATAATTTTGTGTTGCCGCTGTCAATTAGTGTTGCCATTTCTGTTTCCAAAGATTCTCTTTCTCTCTCGGCAGTTCCATTGCTGTTGTTTTCATACCTAGATTATAATTATTATGCTGGTCAATCCTTTTTTTTTTTTAAATACATTTTATTATTCATTTTCTTTTTCAACACGTCTTCAATTTATTTTTCCATTTGATTTTCAAAATTTTTGATCGTATTCTGAGGCTGACCTAATACAAAATCCAGAAGGAGAATATTTTCGGAAATGTTTGAAAATTGATGGGAATGACAAAATTTGATAAGTCAGTGAGGATTTCTTGAAACTTTTAATACATTAGATGCACAACAGGTTAGTTTTACAGTTCGATATGAAATAGAAATTCACAAAAAAAAATTATTCTAGTACCTATGTAAGAAAGAATGGAAGCAGTTGGTTGAAAAAAAAAATTTTACATGATTTGCATTTATTGCACAGCCAAGGATACATTGGAAATTTTTAAGTAGGTTTTCTATTGTGAAATCTACTTGTTAATCTGTCATGGAATAATCTGGGGGTGAGTGTGGAGGTACTTTGCCAGTTGCGTCCCAAATTAACAAAACGGGGTGAATTGCGTCCCTGTATTTTATAATATGTAGACACTCAGACAATTTATTTTCTATAGGAAGTTTTAAAAATTGATTTTTTATTCTTTCAGGTAATCCTTTGATTAACGTAACATTTTTTTATTTATTTAAAAAAAAAACAAAAAACTTATTTTTGACAGACGCATTTCACCCAACTCCCCCTGCCTCAACGGACGCAATTCAGACATCTCTTCAAAACAGTTCGGACGCAATTAACCTTTTTAGCAAACTACCAATGGCTGCAACTAATACATCTACAATCCCCTGGCTCGAGCATCAGACGGTGTGGATACGGTTTTGTTTCATAACGCAAGCAAAATTTTGGCATATAACTCAAATACACACACACACACACACACACACACACACATATATATATATATATATATATCATATAAAAAAATACAATTTCTTGTTACCATAGTACGAGTCACAATTTTTATCGCATAGTCACAAAATTTGACGAACATTAGTACTAAGCCAAAACCTGACCTATTGATTTTATTGAGAATTTGCCAACAGGTACTTTTCATTTTAGTTTTGGCAATAAAATTTTCAATTTTCAACCAATAGCTACAAAATTTGAAATAAACATTAATTATAATCTATTATAAACTGCTACAAATTTTGGTGCGGATTGGTTGTACTGTAAATCTGGTAACACTATTTTCATTTTTATTTTTTTTGGCTATAAAATACTTAATTCTGAACAATGAAATTCGGATATTTATTACAATCTATTAATAACTTTTTAGTGACTACCTAATATTATAATTTTTAAAAACCTACCTTTTCCAAAGAAGCTGCGGCTGCGTTAGGGTTTTTTCGAGTTTAATTTTTATTTTGTTAAAAAAAGGTACAAATTTCATTTTTCATACTAAGATAATACTGCTAAATTTGTTATGTTGAAAGGAAACACGAGCGTCTTGTGGAAGGAAGTTTTTCCAGTAGGTTTACATGTTAGGCCGTTATGTTTGAGATTCGTCTATTATTTGGTTGAACACATGAAATTATAACTTTAGTTTTCAAATTGGTTCGTGGCACAATGGATAAAGATGTGTGCCAGCATGATGTGAGTTAAAATTCTATGTACTTTTATGAATTTTTTTATTTTATTTATTTTTGTTCATATGTATCGCCTTTCAGCTCTTACTTAACAAGTATTTAAAAAAAAAAGAAACAGGCGTGCTTCGGACGCAACAACTTCACTAAATGGCTAAAAAGTGATATAAAAAAACAAAAATAAATAAAATAAAAAAATTCAAAATAATACGTAGGATTTGAACCCACAACCTACAACATATGCATGCATCCTTACTGCACTACAAACCCATTTGAAAATGTTAGTTATAATTTCATGTGTTCAACCAATCAATAGACAAACTTCAAACATGACATCATAATGCAAACCTGCTGGAAAACTTCCTTCTACAAGATGCTCATGGAGGAAACAACAAATTTAGTTTTGTTAGTGTGCGTGTGTTAAATTATGAATATAATTAAGTACACACGCATGCTAACAAAACAATCCTTGTTTTTCATTTTGTTTATATTTTTCACTTTTTGTTGCACATGATGTCATCTTTCTACTATGTATCTCAGGTTAAACATAAAAAATGACTGGGTTAATAATTCAGGAAAGCTTCCCAACAGTAATAAATTTTATTTTTCCTGATATATGATGTTACCATGTTTTACAGAAAATCTGTGTTATCACCTCACAAAATATATTACTGTTATCATGACAATATCTGAATGTTGTCTGAATATTATATGTATAACAGTTCACAGTTTGTCACATTTATAAAACATTTTTAATTCCTTGATTTTTCTCTTTGGCAAGAATGAACAAAATTGTATTTTTTGAACATACCTATCGGGTATCCACTCCAACAAAAAAATTAAAATATTTTCGGCTTTTAAATACCTTCTGTAATTTTTAAAAAGACTGGAATGTACCTAAGTGTTGGAACATACATATTGTGTGAGAACTCATTAGCAACACTAATTATTCAATCAATCAGTTATTACATTCCTCAGCAGTTAGTTAGTCTTCGTCGATCTCATCTTTTTTATTATTGCGCGTCTCTCTATTTGTCACCTTAGTAAAGTTATTATGTATTTTACATAATAAAGTGTTTTATTGATGCAGTATATGGATGCCCGTAAGTGTTTGATGAAGTGGTGGCACAGATTGGTAAGTCAAATTTTATTTAATTAAAGTCTGTCGAAAGCACTCAGGGTAAATTATTTAGTAATATTATGTGGTGTGATAATTTGTGAGTAATTATTTTATTTGTGTTAATACATGGGAATGGTAACGGAGAATCAAAATAGCAATGGAGAACTGAAAATAGTAACTGAGAAAAATGAATACATTTATAATTTGGTTTGGTGGCTTAATTTTGTAACTGTTTTTTGTCAGTACAAGTCTACTGGGAGAAGGACTAAGTCGGAAAGAAATTTTATTTGGAGAATAAAATAATCTCAAACCATGTTGTAACAATGTTCATGCATATGGTCCAGAAGCATGGGTGGTTTGTTTCCCTGTTAAATTAATAAAGTAGCCAGTAAATTGAGCCAAAAAGGGATTTTGAACCAAGGTTATTTAATAAAATTTTAAATATATATATATTTAATTTATTGGGATAATCATTCGTGCATTATAATTAGTTATTATGTCGAGTGATAAAATCCCTAATCAAAAACCTGTTATTTCTGAGGTTGTAAATATATTTTTTTAATTCATTTATAAAATTGGAGAGTAATGTAAGTCATGATGTCATGCATTATTTCTATTTACACGAGTTTTCTTTATTATAGTATCAACTAAAGCAGAGCAAAAAGAGATGGCCATAACCAAGAAACTGAGAACTTTGGTGATTATGAGAAAATCCATTCTAGAGGGAGTTCCTCAGAAATCGGCACCTCAAAGTTCTAACCAACCGATTGCAGCTAGTAATATTAAGAAATCTGCAAGTTCATCCAATAAAGCAGATTTAACAAACTTCAAAATCCCTAAAATTTCAAGAGCTGCTGTTTGCAAAAGCAACTAAAAATGCATTAGTGCAAAGTAGCCAACCTGAATTAGAAAATCATTCAATGTCCTCAAGAGAATCAAACATTAGACAAATTGGGATGGAGGTAGCTCGCTAACGCTATAATTTAGCTGAGCAACAAAAAGTTAGAGAGTACTGACATAGAGGAATTAAAAGATCGCTTTGCTTTTTTAGAACATACTTTGTTAGAAATGACGCCAAATAAGAGTAAGTGAAAATGAGAACAGTTCTAATATTGACAACAACAATGAAGCAAATTTTACTAACGAAAAAAATATAAATAATAAAGGAGAGTTATCGGAGAAAACAAACAAGTCTAATAATATAAGAGAGAATAATAAGGAGAATGATAAAATAGATTATGCACAGGAATTATTTAAATTAGTAATACAATTATTAAAAGGAGAGAAAATTAATAAGGGAGATACAGATAAAAATTTAGAATTTGAAACTGTAATTACTAGAGATAGTACAAAACATGGGTATAAATTGACAAGGAACTTACATTTCAACCTATGGTATTACCTTAGGTCAGAACTTGTTTCAAAAGATTTATATGGCGTTACTAATAAACCAGATCAGGAATCTGAAATATTTGGAGAAAAAGAGAGGGAAATAAGATTGAATGTTGTTAGAGATGTGATCATTAATCATATTGTTGACACCTATCACAAAATGATTGTGACAGAAAATGATCCAAACAAGATTCTGTCTATTTTATAAGAATTTAAACAGCGTGAGTGGCATAAAGCCATTACTAAGAGACTCATTAATGACCCTACTAAATGTTTTACAGTAGGTATTTGTTGACCGTTTAAATTTGTTCAAAAAATTAATCCTTCATACGAAAAAAGTGACAAGGAGGTGACAAGGTGACAAGGTGACTAAGAACCTGAACAGTCTGTACCTTTTTTTGCAAAATTTACGTAGTTGGAGAATAAAGATTTAGAGACTGTTAAAATGGATGTCAAAGTAAGAGCCAATGTACCACAACAAAAACAAGCTGTTGATGAGGGAAAATTTGTGGACAAATGGCTTAACATTCCTCTACCAGACAGTCCCTAAGATGAGCCCTTTGAGATGGTATAAGTTATTGTGGCTCATAGCACCAAAGAGGAAGAGTAGTCACAAATGGATGTCGATAACAACGTTATAACAAATCCAGATCCTTCAATTATTTCCTATCATATTTCCTTCCTTGCTGAAAGTGCTGTCACACAGCGCTTGTTATCCATGTCCACTCCTTTAGTAAATTAGCACAACTTTCAGGAAAATATCCTGAGTGCAAAGATTAATTCCAAACTCTCATGTACATGACTTACTTGGTTATATAGTCTAATTTAATAATGTGAGATGTTGTCCTCAACTTTCCGAAAACTTATTCTCCTTTAGTAAACAGATAGATATTGGGTTCAGTGTTATTCTCAAAAATAAGGAGATTTGAGTTATGAATTTGGAGCATACTCTCACTTATTTTCAAAGTCCATATAAAAAATGACCCTGTAAATTATAATGATGAGAATCCTACTTTGGTGCACCTATTACTATTTACACGTGCCAATCTTACTGAAATGGGGGCGGCAAATGATTCAGAGGGAGAAAAAAAAGAAAACAGTGAGGGAAAAGAAGGTGGAGAGGAATTTGGAGAAAATAATAAAGGAGTAAATGAGATTGAGGACACATTAAAAGAGTCAGTAGATGGAGAGCTAAGGGATACAAAGAATCATTTGCCTCTGCAATTTTGAGATGAAAATAATATAAATAAAGAAAATAAACAAATAAATTTAGATATAAATAAGGAGAATAATAGTAACATTAATAATAATGAGAATAATAAAACAGGTAATGAAAAAGAGCATTTAGAATTAAAGGAGAAATAATCGGAGGGAGTTAAAGAAGTCTATAAATGATAACACAAAAGTGGAGTGTAATCGAAAGATTGTAAATATTGAAGATATTCCCACTTCAATTATACTCGAAAAAAGAAGAGTAAATAAACAAATATCCCCCGAATTACTGTGGCATTATAAATTAGGACACCCTTTTGAAAAATATTTTAAATAAGTTGACACTAACACACCCAGAACTTAAAGGAGTGAAGTTCACTGGTGCTATTCAAGATTGCAAAGTGTGTGTCGTATCAAACTTAACTAAGTTACCTTTTAATCAATCAAGATGAAGAGAGGAGCGACCATTGCAGATGATTCATTCAGATGTAATGGGCCTCATCTCACCCACTACATTTCCAGGAGGTAGGAGATTTATTGTCGTATTTATTGACAATTACTCACAGTATGCTCAAACCAATTGTCTAACTAATAAATCTGACGTAGGAGAAAATTTAGAATTATTTTTAAGGAGTACATGAAACTTATTAGGTAGTGATGCTAAGGTATGTTACTTAAGATCAGATCAACGTACTGAATTTACAGGAGGATATACGAAGGAAGTATTAGATAAGGAAAAAATTGATCTTAGCCTAGCATCACCTAATACTCCGCAACATAATGGAATAGCAGAATGATTTAATTGTACCCTGCTAAGTAAAGTGAGAGCACTAATGTATGATTCAGTATTACCAAGGAGTATTTGGGATTTAGCTGTTAAAGCTGCTACATATGTATATAATTGTACTCCCCCGTAAATACATTAATTATGCCACACCTATAATAAAGTTTTCACCTAATATAAATTGTCACTTTAATCAAATAAGGAGATTTGGCTGTGTGGCATATGCTAAAATTAAACAAAAATCAGAGACAAAATTTTCAGGCAGAGGTATCTGTACCATATTAACAGGAGAAAAGGAAATTGGTTTAACAATTTTATTGAGAAGACTGATTTAGAAAATAAGGGAGAAAATATTAATAATAAAGAAATTAAAATGAGAAAATCACAAAGGCTAATACAATCTAAGAAACAAAAAGTAGAAACATTCAACATTGAAGACCCTGGGTGGAAAGAGATAGAGAACCCAGAAATTAATACAAATGATTTCGTGTATAGTATTGTCTGATGTTAACGAAGATCCTAAAATGTATCTGGAGGTGTTAAGTTCTTCAGCAAGCTTAGAATGGAGAAAAGCAATTCAGGAGGAATTAAACTCTTTAAATGAACATGAAGTTTGAAGAATTATAGATAGGCCAATCTTAGACAATAATGGAGAGAAACCTAATATAATAGATTCTAGGTAATTATTTAAAATAAAACCTAACCTAGAAGGAGGAGTCTGATATGAAGTGAGATTAATAGGATGGGGTTTTAAAGATAAAAAGGAGTCTAGTTTATTAGAAATATATGCGCCTGTTACATCACTGGCAACTGTAAGAAGTCTCTTAACTTTAGTAAATAAATATAATTTGGAGATTCGTCAATTAGATGTTAAAATAGCCTTCTTACATGGTGAAGTAACAAACCCTATTTATGTGGAGATCCCAGGAGTTGAAATAAGTCCTGAAGAAAGAAAAAGAAAGGTATGCAAATTAAATAAATCCATTTATGAGTTACATACTAGCTCAAAAAGCTGGAATGTATTATTTTCAAGGGAGATGAAGAAAATAGGTTTGATAAATCCTAAGTGTTGGAACATACATATTGTCTGAGAACTCATTGGCAACACTGATTATTCAATCAGTCAATTACTACGTTCTTCAGTTGTTAGTCTTCGTCGATCTCATCTTTTTTAATATTGCGTGTGTCTCTGTTTGTCATCTTAGTAAAGTTATTATGTATTTTACATAATAAAGTGTTTTATTAGTGCAGTATATAATGTTATTATTTTGTCTCTTGGTTAATATTATTTCGTATACCATCTCCTCAACCATTTCCTGATAATTCAACATAGACGACCCTTGATGTCATTACTAAGTACGTAAGTATCCCTTCTAGTTTCCACAAGGCCACGTGTAGGCCAAAGATACACTACTAAACTTAAGATTGAACCGAATTTCTTATAAAATGGTGTTCATTACTTAGAACCTAGCATATAATTTTATTCCGAGCAAGGTAGTTTATCATAACTAACTGATTATATCCGAAGTAAATTTTCATAAATTAACTTCAGTCTCAGAATTTAGAAACTAAAATAAAATTTATATGAAATTCAAGATAGGTATAGTAAAAAATTGAAATTCATCTATTTATCTTGCTGATCTCATTCTATTTTTTGTGATACTAATAAATTAATAAATATGTAAACACAGCATTCTCCTTCAGAATTTGTGATGTCATACATTGAGGAAAATAAAATTCATTACTGCAGGGAAGCTCTCCTAATAATTCCATATTGTATCATCCTATCCTCTCTTTGCAAGGAAAAACTCCAAAAGACGAAGGAATGAGAGAGAGCAACTTGTTGAATAAATTTCAAATGTGAAACATATACACTCTAGGCCATTTTTAATAAAAATTTGGGTCGTAAAAGAATTATTTTCAGTGATGATACGCAACTGAAAAAAAGCCGGACTATAACAAATAAAAGAAATAAAAAATAAAAAATTTGTAACTTCCCAATTTAATTACGGATAAATTTATACTTATAAAACACAAGGTAATACCAGCCAAAGCCAACTTCATTTATCAAGCTTATCCGAGGGACCAATTTTTGTTAGAGTACTTCAAGTTGATTTTCAAATCTCTCATTCTCAAAAATGTAAAACGTCATATATTTCCGATCTTTTTCATCATTTTTTCTCAAGTTATGTTTGAATATGCGCTAAAATAGTGAAGCTAGCGTCTGTGTTGAGGAACTAATTTTCACTCTACTTCATGGCTGAATAAGTGAAGTTTGTTAGGCACCAGCTTATGACCATACTAAAACTGATTATTTGCTTTAGAGCATTATATATATATATTTTTTTTAAATACAATATCTGAAAACAAAGTTGGACAGAAGAAATTCAAACAAATTTTTGATTTTTGAGAAGAGTCAAATATGTTTAAGTGTAAATACTCTCAGCTACCAAACTACAAACATTTTCAGTTTTTAAATATTCGAGAAAACACTGAAAATCTGAGACTGCCATCATCTTCGAGTTATGGAGAAACTGTTGAATTCTGAATTATTCATTTTTATTACTGTAAATTAGGTAAAATCGGGGAATATTTGGTTACTCCATATAAATTCAAGTAATAAATGTCAGTTCGGATACAGGTTGCAGATGACCACTACTTCACATTTCAAGTCTCTATTTTCGTAAGATTGGAACATAAATTTCTGCAACTGTATTATTTTAAGAGTAGCCTCGAATCAATCATACTTACCAGCAATAACTTTTCCCAACCCTGAAACTTCTAAACTAACATAAAAAGACAGTAACGTAAGGTAAACGTCAATGAAAATACGAACAGGAGTTATTAATGTCGTTTAAGAGAACGTAGAAAGTTTACTAATAAAACCATAAAAATGATGAGAACTGTAATTTCTACACACACATTATTGGAAATGAGAAAATGAAAATATTCACCATATTTAGAATTCTTTTCACAACAAATACTTGGACTTTTTCGAATGTTTTAACACAGACAAGAAAAAAAACATTATTTCTCTGAACCGACCAACTAAAAAATTTCGTGATAAAATAACAACCGATCGAATAATCTTCTAAAAAACATATTTTCTGTCTGTTCTATAAATAAAAATTAAATGAAGAAGAAACATAGGCTACGGTCTTGGGTGAAGAATTCTACTTCGATGGAGCAAGGGCAAAGTTCTTTTGGTGTCAAAATTTCAATTTAGACAGGCAATAAAAACAAAAATTCAATACTATTCACCTGCGAAAACTAACCACCGTTTTCAAATCGTTGTACACAAAAAACTTTTATCAATCTAAGGCTGCGGCTACATAGCAACGGATGACAGCTACTTTTTAACGGACCAGTCATCCGTCAAAATCCAAATAATTTGATTTCAACTGGTAACTGACCAAGCAAGTTTTCTGTTCTACGTAGCCACTTATAAGCATTTTCATTGTTTTGAATATGCTGCCAAAAATGTTGCCCGATGTCGGATCTCTGTGTAGCCAAAGCCTTAACACAAAAAAAAACGTATGTTTAAATACACTTGAAAAATAAATAAGTAAATAAAGTAAATTTTGTTTAGCTTCCAATCAAGAACATGTTTTTCAATCTTTATGCTGAATACCACTTAAAGTTACTTCAACTGGAGGAAAAAAAAAAACTTTTCAAGTAAAATCTGAACATTATGCATCGCATGAAAAATGTTTTTTCTCGAATATCTACTGAAAAAAAGTTATTCAAAAAGACTGATAACGATAAAACACCATTAGTTTGACTCAGTACCAGAAAAACTATAAAACTTTTTGCGGAATTTAACATAATTGCAACATGCTGAATTTTTAAACACATCAAACAGTATCCTTAATTATAATGTATCTAATAACACAAATACAAAAAAAAAAAAAAAAAAAATCGGAAAAACGAGTTCTTACCTTTAAATTTTACAGAGTATTCCAAATACAGTAAAACCTAGATTACTCTTTTTTCCCTCTAAATAACAAATTAAATTTTACTTAAACTTACGCATGCCAAGGAATCAGTAAAACCACAGCAGAAACCAAAATAAGCCATCCCTGACTCACTTCAAATTTAGAAACAACTACCTTGTCTAGTATTCCAGTCTTCATGTTTTTTAATTTCAGGTTTCGAAAAACATCAACAACGCTGGCTGTCTGACCTTCTAATGAATAGATTCGATTAGATGATAGGAAAAAAAAAGAATAATCACGGTTCTACTGTACGACTGAGTACAAGAAAAGATCTTAACGGTAATACAATAAGTTTATAAACTTTCAATTAAATCACAAATTCAATAATCTGGAATATATTAATTTAAACATAGAATTATACACGAAAAATTGTACATAACTTTTCCGACAAAAAGTAAAAACGGTAATTCAACAAAACCTGTCTAGGTAATCAACATTTTTGTAAAATCGTGATTTGAAATAATACTTCATAATTTTTTCTGTCCTTGATTTTCATAATGCATAACGATAATCAATTAATTAATTATTTATATAAATCATAGTTTACCGGTTTCTGGAAAGGGTGCAAATTCGATGTAATAAAAGAATAAAATTTTGAAAAAATGATGAAGAATATACGACACATATGTGCGGAAAGAAGAATATAGAGATATAGGCACATGCATAGCTCTAAAATGTTTGAATAAATTTCAAAAAACATTTCATGTTTTGAGAATTACAGAAATTTTGGTAAAAAAACTTAAAATCGTGCCAATATATCAAATTTAGTTAATGCAAAAAGCCACATATTATAACTTATAGAGTAAGGTGAGATTGTACAAGTGTTTCTACTTCTAGATATACTAAAAAAAAATACACGATCGATTTTGTTTGGTATTACTACGATGTTATGTTAGAAAGCACCGAAAAAAAAGAAATTAGCAGAAAATACATGCATGTATATTTGACTAATCTATAACCATAGGTTGAAAGGACGGAGAATAAATTAACAGAACTGATTTCATAAACACTGACGTCAAGAATTAGTAAAACTGCCGCACTCACAATGCAACACTTCACTATTTGACATACTACACAGTACGCAGAAAGAACATCAGATAAATCAATCAAGACGTAAAAAATCACAGTTCTGGTGTTCAAGGTTAAAATTTTCCTAACAGAATCAAACACAGAAAGATATATTTTCGAAAATCTTCTCGGTCATAGACTACTTTCCAAAATTGGCGCAGGTTTTCTAAACACTGATTTCCATAAATAAAATCAATACACAGTATTACAATAAACGGTGTCTTTTCATTCACACTCAGGCCCGAATAATTCCACAGAATACTTCAGTTCAGATATTGATCGCACAGTTTATAGGTTGTAGGTTGAAGCAACAAACTTCTCATAAATGCGTTAACATTATCTGACTGAACAATTTTTTTCTGATTAAAAACCAACAGTCGACAAGAAGTCGAATAAATTCAAAGACCTTCATAAAATACAGTGTAAAGAAGAAACATGGATTCAACTTTTGCATAAATTCTCTCGACCATCTGACATTTCTTCTCCTACGACTTGCTAGCATTTATATAGCATTGGTGGTGGTAGTGGTGGTGGTGGTGGTGGTAATGGTAATGAAAAAACCTTTGGCGGCCTTTTAAATAAATATTTTGGGGGCAAAAACCAAAGGTTCACCAGAAAAACGTGGTCGAATAAAAGTTTGAAACAGCAAAAAATATACTAGACAAGGTAGGTAAAAATGAATAATTTTTGGGCTAGCTGATTCCTTTAAAATAAGCTTAGAAAAGAATAATAGTTCAAATTTTACAGGAACTAACCTGAATAAAGCTTCAAGGTTACCGGTATGAGAAAATCCTAATCTAGAATCATTGTCGTCGCATAATAATTTACGGCAAATAGGACAGGTACCGTGCTGAAAATGAACAACAAAAAATTAATGAATTGAATTAAATATCCTGCGAGATTACATAAATAAAAAAACAATTTCGGTTCACAACGAACACGAATTGGGACAATTTCACGAGAAATAAAAACCGGAGTGACACTACGCTGTTTCTTCATGGTCCGTAAGTGAGCAGGGACAAAATAAACATAAATTTAGCACAAAAGTCCTCAATGTACAGTTGGTTTAAAAATTCCTCTGCGGAACAAAGAGAAATAAGTAAGATAAAAAGATAAGCAAACGTCAAAATATGGTTAATTAAAAAAATTAAAAAAATCAGCTAATCAAACCACAAAAATTAAATATTCTAGTAAAATAATGCGATAGTAAAGTTTGTTACACACTTGACAGTGAATCAAATTCAACAAAGAACTTTCGGATTTACTCGAAATCTGGACTAATACAAGAATAAAGTTCCTAAAACTAACTTTTTTATAATTATTTTTGTGCAAATTTCAAAATAATCACCTGAAGATACAAGACGTAGTGCGGCTGCCAGATTTTTATAATTTATAAAAGGGACGAGACAATACTGTAAAATTTATCTATATTTTTCTCCTTAACAAAATTTCTGTTCCTGACACAAGATCATTACCCTTTTAATTCACAGAACATTGCTTAATTCACCAGAAATGCATTTAGAAATGTCAATTGATGAATACTGACAGCCCATTCTAAAAACATTTAATGGAATTAAAAATAAATAAAAAATCAAGCTATATTCACACTTTACATATTCCGGTTATTTTTTATTACTTTGATCAGGGTATCAAGTTAGTACAGAGAAAAAATTAAATCCAACGAACCAAATAAAATGGTTTTTAATTTGAAAAACGAGTATTTATCCAACGAGGAGTTTATAAATACTATTGAAAATTCGTTTTTTCCTTTGACTATATAGTAATGGAAGCTCCAATCGACCAACGTACTTTTTAATGTCAAGACATGCCGGTGAAGAAGTAGGCAACCCTTGCGTACGTTCTGCAAATACATCTGATAAAGACCTCCCTCAAATTCACAAGGATAGCGTACATAAACTTAGGGTAAAGTACGGCAAAAGGTACGCTGTAGTGGCCTATTTAGCGCCAGCATGTCTAACTTCTTTACTGGTAAATTACTATATAGTCAAAGGTTATTTCAAATCTTTAGTGATAATAAATCGCAACAGAAACCAATACGAACAACTAGAATCGAATATTTCTACTCTTTCTTCTCTATTAAACAGAAAAGAATATGTCTACCATCAGAGTAATTAACTCATCCAATCAGATCATAGAAGGGCACATCTACTCACGGACTAATTTCTAAAGGCCAAGAATAAGAAATAATATCAATGGCTTCTAAGAATAATGATACATCACATCGTGATAATCTGCATTATAACACAATCTGCTAAAAAATTATCATGGCGAAACCAGCCTAACAATACGTCACTCAACACTAAGAACGAAAAAAAATTACATGGGAATGCAGTATGTTATAGAAAAAAAATTACACCTTTTACAAACAAAGAGAGTTCGTTACAAAAGAAAATCGAATGCATACGGGAGAACAGAAAACCATAAAAATAATTTAGTACGGTTTTTATACTCACTGATTAATACTTTATGATTTAATATCTAAAAAGTTGATTAAAGGAAAACGCTGTTGTATGGTTAATAGTATTTCTCTTTAATTATTGTCTAAAAAAGTTGAAATTTCCCTACTTCACAGAATGCAAATTAGGGTTCAGAAAATCGAGAAGTAAGTATAAATTCTGCTTTAGCCACTAATAATTACACTTACCAATTGAAGCCACGGTACAATGCATATATCATGATATATATGTTCACAAGGAAGTTGACGCACGTACTCTGACAATTTAAACGATTCCCAACATACAGAACACTGTGTACTTTCCGCTGGGGAAATGAAAAAAAAAATCACGTTTTAAAAATTGTTGAAATGTAACAGAGACATACAGTAATTACTTACAAAATTGTTTCTCAGATACTGGAACAAGTGGTATGTCTTGAATTTTATCGCTAGTCAACGGAGGGGGACCACTCGAGTCCATTTGATTCAATAACTGAGTAACTATTGTGTCTAATCCTTCACGACCCCAAGCATAGTCACCAGGAGGATTGCTTAGAAGAAATCTGTAATTTCAAGCCATAATCATCATACTTCCCGAAATTCATTCACGAAAAATGTTTTCTTAAGTTTAAAATTAAGGAGTCTCATTAATGCTATATCACACTAGGCTAGATCCCAAAACACTTCAAAAATCAGACAAACTTAACTGCGAAAAATTATCAACTTTCAAAGAAAGGCAGACTTAAATTAATGCAGTTAATCATTGGATTTACTTGGAAAGAATGGATTCCAATAATTTTCCGAGAGTTGAAAAGAATTTCACTGAATATGACTTAAACTACGTTCTACATGAAGACTACACTCAGACAGACCAAACATGGTGACAGATGACTAGAAATTTTATACATAGGACGTCTCACGTCTTTCAACTCCAGTGAATTAATTATCGACGAAGCTTACAATGGAGCGTTATTATCCAAAGTTCCAGAATTTGGTCGAGTCATTGTATTCAGTAATTCGCTAAATACATGTTCGAAACTTCCTGCATAATTTTGATTTCTGGCACGTCGTCGATCATTTCCTTGAGCACTAATAAGCAATACAAAAAGTTAATAGAGAACATAGGCAAGGTCACAGTATGAGACGAAACAAAAACCAGATACATACGCATCAGAGGAGGCATCTCGTCTATTGCTCGAAGAAGGTCTATGGTCCGAAAAGCCTCCTTGACTTGAGTCACCGCCTTGGACGATAACTTCGAAATTATCCGAGACTTGTCGGAGCACCTACAAAAAAGTTACAATAGTAAAATTTTGGATTAAAATGACGTAATTCATAATTAGAAAAACAAACCGCTGGGATCGAATCGATATCTTCTCTGTGTTCATTAGTCGCATCAGCAAATGAAGAAATTGAAGGATTCAACTTTTCAATAAATCCATCGTGACATAACGGACACAAATCCTGTTAATAGAGACAATGATATTAAAAACTTCGAGAATGACGCAAACAAGCAAGAACTTAATTATACACATGAGACAGAATTGGATACTAAAATTAAAACGAACTAATCTGAACTTTTTGAATATTGACAATTTCTTATGATGTGATACAGGATATGTGACACCAAAAGAATTGGCTATAAACAATTATTTCACTAAAAAGCGCCCTAACATAATAATTAGGGAACCGAGGGTTCTGCCCTTTATCACGAATATAAATAAATTCAGAATTAACGTGTTAGCATTAGCTGCAAAAATTAAATATGGTAACACAAATCTTACCGTCGTCTGTACAGTGAGATTACATTTGTGACAAAAATATTTAGCAGAACGACTTTCACCAGACTCCATTGCAGAGTGAAACCCAATATTACTACCTAATTGAGTCACTTAAAAACGCTGTACCATTTGAAACTGAGATAGTTGAAAGAAAAAAACGAAATATAATAAAGCTGGTATCAACAAAAAATTAAACAATTACATTTAAGTCTCAGCCCTTTGCCACGAGCCTTCGTAAGCCATACTTAAATTTTGGCCAGATTTTCTACTCTAACCATGGGTGGAAAGTGCAACTAAAACGGAGAAATGAGAACTGAGAAGTACAGTGTTTTCGAGAACAACGAAAAACTGCTAGGCATACGCTGTTGCCAAACAACAACTTATTCAACAAATCTATACTTTTACTAAAGCCTTACAGATACGAGTCTGGTAATACGCCATTCTGTATCCTACAGATCCTAAAGGAATTGTTGGTTATACCAATTCTAGAATACACAACATTTACGATTTCACAGTCTGTGATAATTATATGATCTGTGACTTGATAATTTGTACTTGATCATTATTATAAATTTTCTGTATTACATTTTTAGTCGACTTATGGTCTCTGATACCTGAACATCAATATATTCTAGTCACAACGTTTTCATGTGTTTATTAATTATTTTAACTAGTTTTAAGAGTGCTGTTATTAATGGTGTATTCTACCACCGTTTGAGATTTGTGAGTTTATGTTGTACAATGACTCTTTCACTGACATTGTGATTTCCAAACCTCACAATGGTTATGGGCCCAAAAACGTGGTCCTTATGCAGTTTCTCACCGTTCAAAGTTGTCTGCTGGCAATGTCAGTTTCTGCTCGTTTTTCTTTGTTACCTTTTATGTTACCTATTGTTTTGTTGACCTAGTGCCTGATTTCCCACTATGTCGGATGTTAATAAGTGTAATATTGAAGCCTTTAATGGCAAAAATTTTCAAAGTTGGAATTTTCAAATTGAGTTATTGTTAAAGAAGGAAAAAGTCTACGAAGCAGTTACAAAACTTACTTCTGCCTGTCAACGAGATGCTACCTGGAAAAAAGTTAATAACAAAGCCATGTTTTTGATTGCCAACAATGTGCTGGATTTGTTTTTGGAGGTGCTAAGAGGCCATAATACAGCCTACAATATGTTCAAAGCAATCACCAGTCTTCATGAGAGAGAATCCGATCACCATTTGATTGATCTCCGAGCTGAATTATTTACATTGCGCTTCAAATTTGGTGATGTTTTACAGAGTTATTTATTAAATTTTTGAAATAAATGTCACAGATTGTCTGATCTCGGTGATGCTACATCTACTAGACAGTTCATTCTACAATTTCTGAAAAGCCTGCCCGCTGAATTTTGGCCAGCGAAAACATCGTTAGAGGACTCAGTTCAAACCTCCTGGGATCTGGTGAGCAGAAAAATTCTCGACTATTATCGCAATATTGAAAATGATCGAAGAGAAAATGGTATGTCGTCGTCATATAGTAACAGATCTACAAATTCTAAGACATTTTGCAAAGCAAAAGGCGATGAAAAGGCATTTTACGGCGGTACTGGTAACTTTAATACATCGAATTATCCATCGAATTCATATAATAATCGTAATTTTCATAATAATTATCGTAATTTTTGTGAAAAAGATCATAATTTTTGTCATAATGAATGCAATTTTTGTAATAATGATCGCAATTTTAGCGCAAATAATAATAATAATCGATCTTTCAATCATTCACAATGTTCCGCAGGTCAAGTTAAGGGTTGCAATCATTCATTTTTGGCCCAACCAAATCAAAATTTCTCCGATCGCAACCAGAACTACCACAATGTTTCATGTTATTACTGTGGTAAGAGCGGACATATTTCGAGAAACTGTCGATCAAAACATCGCAGCAATCGATCGAATTATGTAACAAATAATAATTTTAATGATAATAATCAACCAAAAATTAACGAAACATCGAATTTTGCCGATCATAATTGGCAACCTAAATCTGGTGCTTTTAGTTTTTTAACACCTGAAAATTGCATGTCTATTGATAAAACCTCTAATCACGTTAAATTTGTTATAGATTCGGGCTGTACTGCCCATATTGTTAATGATAAAACTTTATTCTTTGAATACATACAGCTGGACAAACCGATGACAATCCTGGTGGCTAAGAAGGGTGTTTCCCTTATAATCAGTGCTGTTGGCAACATCAAATTAAAAACTGAAAGTGGTGCTGATGTGTTACTTAAAAATTTATGATATGCTCAGGAATTGCCTACAAACTTGTTATCTATTAAATGCCTAGCAAAGGATGATTTTTTGTCGATGTTCCATGATGAAGTAGTAAATGTAGTGGATAATCGATATGGTAAAATTAATGTAATATTTTATGGTAAATGTATATTAACAGATCTTTATCAAGTAACCTTTTTTCGAGCCAATAACATAAATGATTCTCGTAATTTACTACCCAAAAATTTGAAAAACCCTCTTGAATTGTGGCATAAAAGGTTGGCTCATGTAAATTATAGTGATTTAAATTTATTATCTAAAAAAGGTCTTATACCTGCCAAAGGCAATGGAGAAAGAATGTTCTGTGAACCTTGTATTATGGGTAAACAGCATAGGCACCCTTTCAAGCAAAATTCTAATGAGACAAGGCATCCTTTAGAGCTTGTCCATACTGATGTTTGTGGGTTCATCAATCCGGTTAGTCACAGCAATAAACGTTATTTTGTCACTTTTCTTGATGATTATACCAGATTTTGCCATGTTTATTTACTCGAGGCTAAATCTGAGGTTTTGTCCAAGTTTAAGGAATATGTTCATCTAGTTACTAATCATTTTAATTGTGGTATTTCTCGTTTATGATGTGACTGTGGTACTGAATATTTGAATGCACCGTTTAAACAATTCTGTATTGAAAAAGGAATTCAGATCGAGCCAACTATTAAGAACTGCCCTCAGCAGAATGGAAAGGCCAAAAGGCTAAATCAAACTTTGGTAGAAAGGGCTCGAACACTAATCTATGAGAGCAACCTCAAAAAAGTTTATTGGTCAGAGGCCTTGATGTGTGCCACTTTTGAACTTACAAAAATTTTATTCCTTACGAACGATGGCACAATCAAAAATTTAATTACTCAAAATTAAAGGTCTCTGGTTGCGACGCTTATATGCTTAATTATGAGAAGTCCATAATTTTCTTGGCTAATGGATCAAATAACTATAGAGGAAGTAACTATAATAATAATTATCAAGGAAATGACTATAGAGGTAATAATTATAGGGGCAATAACCGAAACTACAACCCTAATAATATCAAATGCTATACATGTAACCAAAATGGTCATGTAGCACAAAATTGTAATAATAATAATAATATAAAAAATAATAATGAAAATATTAATAAAAATCAAAATAATTATCCACCAAAAACAAGTACTAACCGATCAAATACAAACAAAAAGGAAACCCCCGAGCAACAAGTGAAAATGTCTAGTATGGTTAAAAAATTTTCATCAAGTCAAAAAGAATAGCTATTGAATAAACTAATTAAAAATAATGAAAATAACGAATATTACACTCCATTAGAAAACAAAGCAATTTTAGATGGGGCAGCTGAGGTACCTTTGACCTCAGATTTAAATAAATTAATTGAGGTAAAAAATTGTTACCCCAATAAAATTGCAATGTGCTGGAAAAAATGCATTTTTGTATGCCACTCACACAGGAAAAATTATAATAAAAATAGAAAATTCCCAAAAACAACAGTCAACAATAGAGTTGAATGAAGTACATTATGTACCAGATTTAAATATGGACATAATTTCAGCAAATAAAATTACAAATACAGATACAATAAATATAGATCAGCAAAGGGACATAAAAAATATATACTTTATAGAAAATGGAGAGATATTAATAACTTTCTTAAAAGAAAATGGGATATTTTACATACACTACAATGTTGAAAATAATTTAGGTAATAAAAAAATAATAATAATAATAATAAATATGATGAAAAAGATGAATATTCTACAAAAATTTGTGCACCTGTAACTCAAAATGATGACGATGAATGGAATAATTTTTCTGTAGAACTGGAAATTGGAGAAGATGATAATAATACCACAACCAATGAAGATACAGCTTTACCTCAGGGGGTGAAGATGAAAATATTAATAATAATTTTCAAATGATGATGAAACATTTAATGATAATTATGGGAAGCCATGTTATGCGCAGGTGTACAACCATGTATCAACCTTGTTAGTGTGTGTGAGCTCTGCTCAGTATTAAATTAGATTAGTAGTGGTGAGCTACTAACCCGTGTGTGCCAAAAATGTGTTTGCCCTACATAATGTAGGGACAGGCCACACAACCTACCAGCAAGTGCACAAGTACACTCGTCACCACTGATAGGAAGTCGCCACACTACTTTCCCCCAGTATGTTTCCAGGGGAAACAGACGATGATAAACACATGCAAAATGCGAGTGTAGCAATTTGGAGGTTCTCACAGGTTTTAGGCGGAGGCATCTCCTGGTCACCAGTGTTGTGTGAGGGTTGATTGCTGTTGTCTGAGTAAGAGCTGATGTAGCCATATCTTGACTGAAGGAGAGGGAGAGAGGGTTGAGTCTTGTGGACTCAACACTGAGGGAGCGGAACCCTATGGGTTCAACACTGGTGGATGACAAGCGGAACTCATAGGTTTAACACTGGAAGAGGTGGTTTAGGCATCAACTGCTAAGTTAAGTGAGATAGTCTGAGAACAGTCGCTCATTGCTATTCCCTACTCAAAACCATAACCATGTATGTGTATTGAATAAAGGATAGAGCAATATATGGTAGCCTATCCTAGTTGTGTCATGTGATGTATGAGAAGGTAGGTGGAGATTGAATAGTGCCAATGAGGGGCAACAAGGTCCGAGTAAGTCATTGAAGACTGTTCCACCAAGACTCAGCTGGACACAGGGACTATCGCAGCTTGGTACAAGAGCAGGGTTACCCTGAATGCAGTTGCTCTCGACTTGTGTAAGGAGTGCCAGAGATGTAAGAAGCTCTAATTACTAGAGCTGTAAGAGCAGCAACGATAGTTGGCTCTACGATTTCAGTGTCTGTAGACTGCAATTTGAAGAGCTGCTGATGGGTGATTGCTTCATCAGCACTGATGGCAGTTAATTGCAAGTTTACCGGGTGTTGCATTGACAAAGGTTGTCGGATTACCGAAGGTAAGCTGCGGTATAGCAGAGCCAGAATGACAGTGTCATCAACATTATGGTTGTTGAGTTGAACCAAGTGGCACTGATAGGCACTTGGCTTCTCACCAGGTTCATGGACTGTCTGCTCGAGAAGTTGCCATACCCGCATGTTGTTCCAGGGTGAAAATTCCTCAAGAATCAACTGGTGGAGGTTAGTCCACATCTGCTGAGTGGGATTGGTGCTATACAGTAAGTCATAGACTAAGTTGGCTACTGATGGAGAGAGCAAGCCTGAGATGGCTAAGAACATCTGGTGCTCCATGGCATTACCATGAGCTCATGCCAGGTTCTCAGTCTGTTGAAGCCAAAGCCGCACATTCCTTGTGTTGAATTGGGGCAGAGCAGTCAACATATGAGGAGGGGCTTGGGCTGCCGCCGAGATATTTGGAGTGGCAGTCATGGTGAATGCTTATCGCTGCTTTAAAACAAGCAATAGGTTGAACAAGGTATGATCATCATTCTGCTGGAGCAGGAGTCTAGACATTCCCCCTTCAACTGGTGTAGAGGACACTGGGCTGGTGGAGGAAGGGACAACTGCTGACAACGATGTGATTGTCAAGGTAGCTAGGGAAGGTGTGGATGTACTGGATGGTACGTCAATGGCCTCAACCCTTGGCAATCTCCCACTCTCCAGTGTTGTCAAGGGTGTGAAAACAGAAAAGAGAGGGGAGATTAGATTGTTGATGGCCTACTGGTTGGTTTACCATCAATCCATTTCTGGAAAGTCAATACCACCAGGGGCAATGAGAACTCGAGGACTTGTGTCCGAGTTCTGCCAAATCAAGTTTACTCTCAATGGACATCTTGATACAGACAATTTTGTCAAAAGGGAGCGGAGCTACAACCTTCTTGATTGGCCATTGGCCAATAAATGAGAGGGAGTTTAAAAACTACAACCTTCTTGATTGGCTGTTTGCCAATTAATGAGAGGGAGTTTAGAAGACTACTACCAACTCGATCTGCTGTTTGCTGATAACTGAACTGCGTTCACACGTCGGAGTTACCACTTGTAGGACATTGTGGTATGTGCAGGCATACAACCACGTATCAACCTCGTTAGTGTGTGTGAGCTCTGCTCAGTATTAAATTAGATTAGTAGTGGTGAGCTACTAACCCGTGTGTGCCAAAAATGTGTTTGCCCTGCATAATGTAGGGACAGGCCACACAACCTACCAGCAAGTGCACAAGTACACTCGTCACAACTGGTAGGAAGTCGCCACAATAATGAAAACACTGATGAAGGATATAATGTTCAACCACAAAATAATAATAATAATAATTTAAATAAATGCACGGTATCTACAAAAATTAAAGGGTTTATCAGTCAGAATACCTGAGAAAATAAATTTTAGGGATAATGATTTTAAAAATTGTCAAATATGTTGTATAGCGAATAATACAAGATTGGGCCACAATGGGATTAGAACAAAACCAACACGCAAACTGGAGATAATCTCATCAGACATTAATAATTTATAAAAGGGAAAGTCAATTTCGGGTTATATGATATTTGCAAATAGAGATTTGGTGGATTGGAATTGTTTTAAACAGACAATCCATGCTTCATTAAGCACAGCTGTTGAAATCATAGATGTTTTTGATACATTAGATATAATTAAAGTAATACAATATATGCATTTTGAAATTTTTGAAGAAAGATTAATAGTTAATATAATGGAAGTTAATATTTCAACCCAAAAAGTATGTTCTGGGGGAAATCAAAAGAAATCGAGGGCATTGATGATTAAATGTTATTCAATTTTAGAGTCGATTGAAGAAAAAATAATACATTTCAGATCAGTAAGTTTTAAAAACCAATTGGTCGATATCCTCACAAAATCTCTTGGCAGAACCAAACTTGAAATTAATATAATCATAAAAAGTCTTGAAAATACTAATATCTATACATTAAAATAAAAACGTTTATTTAAGAAAAATACCCATACAATATAATAAGTCGTACCAAAGTCAAAAGCCAAGTTATAAGAGGTCCAAAACATGTAAGAAAAATATCCCTATATAATTAATAATAAAAACTCACGCCTTTAATAAATCTAGAAAATACTTGCAAAAATAAATACTCGTACTTTTGAAAAACCTAACAAAGAAAACCACATCGAAATCGGACAAGTTTGAACCCTTAAAATGCTATAATAGAAAATACTCTCAATTTCAAACTCAGCTTGAGAAAAATACACGCAAATTCTCACACGCCACAAAAAGAAAAAATCCCCCATACAATAAATACGTACAAGATAAAATTCACGCCTTTTTCATATCTCATTACATGACCACAAACATGATTGCAGATTAGAAAAACTCTCGCCTTCTTATCTTTTATTAAACACACACGACGGCGCTAAGGTAATTGATCCATACAGTGTAAACTATTCTGCCGATTATTTCCAGCATGCAATCACATAGATAACCAATAACGTAACATTTTTATCGCATGCATTCCTGTACCTTTTCTTTTCTTTTATTTTATTTTTCTTATATAGATATCTGTGGCGATGGGTGGTCGTTGACGAATGAGTGTGTACTACACACTTGTCGACCACCTAGCGGTCCAGTGGGGTAAAACCCACAAACTCTGTTTTTGCACTCACGGCTGTACATTTTGTCTGTGCAGCTAAACTTGTTTACTGGGCTTGGCCCGCACACACTACTCCGTATACACACAACCAACCTGCATTGGTATTTGTGTGGTGTCGTGTATCTACACATACACACACAAACAAGTGGTGACCTCCGACGAAAGTATTTTATTTTTGTTGTTGACGTTTCACCGTCAACGGGGGAAGGAACTGTCACCTCCTTCCCCACCACTTCCAACTAGCTTGGAAACAACCAAACAACTTTCATCAGCTGATTTCCCAAACCACGCCCCTTCTTCTAACATTGGCATACCCGCCAACAACTGAAAAAGTAACTCAGTCGGCTCTTGTCAGCCAATGGAGAAGGTTCTCCTTCTCCTCCCCTTTCCATTTCCCTATTTTTTCATTTTTCCCTCTCCTCTTCCCAGGCTTGACGTTGGTACTCAAGTACTGACCAGCCATCCCAAAGAGAACCAAACAGTCGGCAATCAGCTGCCGACGAGGAAAGTGAAAACTTAGCCTCTCCTTCCAACTACCATGGCCTCCAAACTAACCCCGTTGTCCCTTGATGACAAGGTTCTTCCACTGACTCCTGCAAAGGCCACAGTCAGCAATCCTTCCAGGAGGATGGAGAACCAGCCCAACCCCACGACTGCTGTCCACTCAACACCACATACCAGTATCCATTTGTCGAATGTACGGACAAACTTGGCAATCCCGCAGTCCTCCATACTTGTAAACTTTGGCCCATTCCTTGACAATTCCCTCCCGGGTGAGGAGCTTCCGGTCAACCAGCACTAGCTGGTTGACAGCTCCACGTTGAGGTTGTCACCCATCCTTGATTGGCAATTGTACCAACAGGAAGCAAATTCCGCCGCAATTGGCTGTACCACCTTGTCTCCCTTACATGCCCATCCTCCCCAGTTACTCACAGGCCTTTCACCTTTCAACGCCAAGAATGTGCGCATCTGGCTGCAGCAGACCGAGAATCTTGCTCGCACCAGCAGCAATACCAGTGAGTCTCAGCTCTACCTGGCAATCTCTGGCCACTTGCTGACCAAGGTAGCCAATGCTGTGCCGGAATTACTATACAGTTCCGACAACTCGCTGCACACTTGGTCAAACCTCAGCAACCAAATCCAGCAGGAATTTTCCCCTTCCTCTTACACCCACATTTGAACCTTGCTGGAGAATACCCATTGTCCACCTTCCGAGAGGCCTTCAGCGTACCATCACCACCTCATCATCCTAAACGAAGGAAGAGTCAAAGACGATGTCCTCCACAACCTTCTTTTCCAATCCTTCCCGGTCAATATCCGACAGACATTGGCCATGACCAAGCCCACAACCTCTCAACAGGCAGCACTCGAAGCTGATGAGGCAATAGCTCTTGAGCAAACCTTTCCAACAACATCCCCTGCCACTAGCACCATCTCTGCTATTGCAACTCCCATGGCATCCCTGTCAACAGCACCAACGGCTAATTCCTCAGAATTAGCTACCATTACCCAGCTGCTTCAACAGCTCTTTGCTGGAAAACAGGTGAGTTCTGTTGACCCCCCTAAAGACCACACCCCATTCCCCAAACATAGGCGTTCGCATTCACGCGCCACTAGGTCCAGAGACAGATCACACTCTCGTGACTCTAGCTCCGGTCCTTCAAAACCACGGATGACGCTACGAGTCATCGATGGAAAGAGACCGGTAAACAACCGCTTTCCCTCCCATTCACGCAATGGCTACTGTTGGTATCACCAATGGTTCGGGAGGAAATTGCGCAACTGTTCTGACCCCCATGTTTGTGGTGGGACAAACCCCAAAATTGTGACCGCCGCAATTCCAAATCCTCTACTCGTTTGGGAAACGAGTAAACGAGTCAGTCAAGACCACTCTCCCACTTGTTTTCACCTCAGTCCATCTATTCGTAGAAGATCTGCTTAGCGAGCATCACTTCCTGGTCGACACTGGCGCAGAGATATCGGCTATACCTCCAACCGCTGAAGACCGGAAATGCAACGCTAAGCTCCAAATCTACGCTGTGAACCAAACTCCAATTAGTACTTACGGAGTTAAGCTGGTGCAGGTAGATTTTGGCCTTCGACGCGAATTTAAGTGGGCCTTCATCATCATCGATATCGCCGATCCCATCATTGGAGCAGACTTCCTTAGCCATTACCAACTGCTTCCCAATGGCAGCGAAGGGCACCTCCTTGATAAGACCACAGGACTTGCCGTAGTAGGTAAACCTCACCCTATCGACTATCCCCCGGAAATTTGCCTGACCATTGCCCACTCAAATAGTCGATTCCAAAAAATCCTAGACAAATTTCCTGGCGTAACTGGTAAAGAAGGCTTACGTCCGAGGATTTCCCCTACAGAAGTCACCCATGATATCGAAACTGTAGGTCGACCAGTGTTTTGCCGTGCCCGTTGTCTACATCCCGAGAAGTTAAAGGCAGCCCGCCTTTCCTTCCTAACCATGTTCGAACGTGGTGAATGCCAACCATCCAAAAGTGCCTGGTCATCCCCCTTGCATATGCACATGAAACCCAACAAAACATAGCGCATGCTTGGGGACTACAGAGCACTCAACGCACGAACTATCCCCAACAAATACCCTGTCCCGAATATTATGGATTTCCACGCCAGACTAGCTGGTGCCAAACTATTCACAAAATTAGATCTCGTGCGGGAGTTTAACCAAGTCCCGATGACCAAAGAACACATCCCTAAAACAGGCAGAGGGTGGAGTCTGCTGCCAGGGGTTGAGATGCGCCCCTCCGACAGTACCGGCCTGCTCCTGGAGTGGCGGCTCGGGGCTGTGAGATTGTACAGCGCAGCCTTGTCCGTAGCTCTGGTTCTCATTTCTTCGTGCCCCTGCCTAGGAAGACCACATACTTGTTGGAGATGCCACCTCACGCTTGGGCCGCTGTACAATTGGGCAATGCACAGATTCACACCCTCACATTTGCCGAAGTCATACAGTGCGTTCAATCTAAGGGACCATTGCCCGGTCCTCAACTGTCTTCCTCGGCAAACCTCCCCTCTTGGGAATTCCCGCCGCTCAAGACGGTCAAGCAGATTGAACCGCTTCCTCTACAGAAGCGCCAAGTGAAAGCAACTGCCACGTTGCGTACCAGCAGTTTTAAACGTCCATCTGCAGCAACAAAGCGGTTCCCCCAACTGTCAACTTCCAAAGTCGCAGAGGCACCAGTAGCCATGCAAAAGGCATCGTTGGTACCAAAAGGCAAGTTGCCTGTACTTCGCCCTTTGGTTGAATTGACTGCCCAGGAAGAGACAACAATGGACGTCGACCCTACTCCGTTCCCATTCATCCATCTCCCCCAACCCCCACGTTGGTCCCTCAATACGTACTCTCACCAGTACATGAACGTGTCAAACCGACAGAAAGTGCTACCATCGATAACTCGCCCATTATCGACTTAACGACAACACCTTCGCCGGAAAATGTCCCCGAGCCTCAGCCATCCACCCTTCGTGCTAAGAGTCCCCTGGCTGATGGCAAACCGGCAAAGCATCCCTGTTTAAACTGTAAGGCAGGTGGCCACACCCGGAGTGAAGCTCGTGCTCGCGGTCTCTCCTACATGGAGCTTAAATGGTACGAAAGATGCGGCAAACCACAAACCTAAACTCCCGCTCCATCTCAGGCTTCCACACAGGAGCCTGCCCTGTCTGTGGTACAGCCCCCTGTACTGCAACCAGTGGTTCCTCCTGTGTCGCAGAATCAAACACTACAGCCATGAGAGCAATTTACCACCGCCATGCTTGCAGCACATAACACCCTGTTGCTCACCCTAGCGACAACCCCGATGCCACTTCCCCAAGTTGTGATGCCTCCCCCCAGAATTCCCATTCCCCCGCATCTACAACTCTCCGCACCGGTATACCCTCAGGCCCTGGTTATGCCGCCTTTAATGGCGCTGCCTATAACCTAACTGCCACCCCTCATGAGCATTCCCACGTCTTGATCCCAGACTTTGCTCATGAGACCACAAACTCGAGTGCGTCCCACTCCCCAGCCTCGAGCACCCCATACACGCCCTTCCCATCCTACTCTCCCTGAAAACTTCGGTAAGCCCAAACCGAAGAGACCTGGCGATCCTACTACGTGAACAACATCCGTAAGTGTAGTAGTGAATGCCACGCCACACTTGACTGGCGTCACAGGTCACTGTAAGTTTCTCCGGAAACTTACTAGGAGGAGAGTGGTGTGGCAACGGGTGGTCGTTGACAAACGAGTGTGTACTACACACTCGTCGACCACCTAGCGGGCCAGTGGGGTAAAACCCACAAACTCTGTTTTTGCTCTCACGGCTGTACATTTTGTCTGTGCAACTAAACTTGTTTACTGAGCTCGGCCCGCACACACTACTCCGTATACACACAACCGACCTGCATTGGTATTTGTGTGGTGTCGTGTATCTACACATACACACACCTACAATATCAATACACGAAACTTCATATTTTCATCAATGAATCATATGTTACCATTTTATTTGATTTTAATTTTTTCTCTTTTGCATGTTACTACTTTTTACCTTGAATTTATTATAATATTATATAATCATATATGCATTTAATCATTTATATATTTTATTTTTTTTTGTGAATGAAGCGCAGCCCTTACTAAAATTCTTTTTATAATATTTTTTATTTTTTGTTTTTTTGTAAATAATCTCGTTTACTTTTAACATTCGATAATGAATCACTCGTCTTCATTAAAATTTCAAGGGGTATTGTAACGGAAATTCCACCTCTCCTCACTCATCATCATCATCAATACAATAAATATATATATGTCATAAATTCCTCTTCTCTCACAAACTGTTATATCTACTTACGATGAATGCTAGCGCTGCACTTTGCCATTACACATGTTATTCTATCTTATTCTTGTAATATTATGTTTTAGTCTGCAAATTATATTTCTCTGCAACTGATGTCTCCTGTTCATTTTTTATTGAGGTGAGTTCTGATCACTTGATACGGAAAAGATAAGAACAAACTTCCATCTTAGTAAAAGATTTATTATCGATGTTAGTACAACAACTGACGGGCGGAGAACATTCTCCGTCGAGCAGTGGCCGGTAGAATATTGTGTCGACGATCAGTGTCATCACATGTGAAACGAATAAATGTAATAAACATGTTACATACAGTGTTAGTCAGTATAAGGTTATGTGTTTGTGAGGGAGTGAGGGAATCGTATCCCAACACCACCCTGCGATTCAAAACGGACGAACGAACATATAAATAAAAAAGGTATCACACAGTGTATGTATTAAAAATAAATAAATAAGCAATAGCAGTCAAAATTATTAAATGTAAATATCATATAAAAAATTGCTAGAAAAAATGGTAGAAATTAAATAAGTCGTTGACTAGTATCACAATGTACAATTAAAATGTCTATAAATTTATGAATCAATTGTTCTGTCTTATATAATGTGTAATTATTAACATGAGGTATACATTTAACCTTCTGTTATAGTGCCACGTCTTATAAATATTGTGTGATTTTAAATTATTATATATATAAAAGGAAAGGTCGGAGAGATCAATATTTCCTCATTGTCAGCTATGGAAGAAAACATTATTGTCTATGTTCTTATAATTAACTGTGTGGGGTTTAAATAAATATACTATTGTTGGAATCAATTGGATTTGTTAGGGGATGCTGATGCCATTAAGAGAGGCAGAGCAGCGACGGGGAACCTGTTGTAAAAGTATGACGTGAGTTGTGAAACGAAGTATGGACCGCTCAGTTTACAATAGGCGCTAAATGTCCGACGCCCATCCGCAGTCCAAAACCAAATATCAAAAATTTTGAGGGTTATGTCAATTAAGACTATTGGCCGAAAAGTTGACTTGCTCGGAGGATTCTCATAACGATATTTTGAAAGGTTTTCCGATCAAGTGCTTTAGTTAATATATCGGCAACTTGATCAGGTGACCTAATATCATTGAAGTTTATCAATTTTTGTTGAAATGCTTCCAGCAGTGCGTAGCATTTGATCGCGAGGGACCTGGATTGTTTCTGGCCTCCTTCAGATGCAATGCGGGACGCAGATATATTGTCCTCGTACACCTGCACTGGGTCGGTTACAGAGAAAACGCTTTCCACAAGTCTCCAGATCACATATATGTCATCGAGTGCATCATTCAATGCAATTAACTCGGCTGCAGTTGACGAAGTTGCAACTGTGTGTTGCCGGTGAAAAGCCCAATTTAACAAGTCTCCGTTTACAAAAATCATGAAGCTGGTTGTGGAGCACCCTTTCTCCAAGTTATTTATATCGATGAGTGAATTGTCTATGTCGGGTGCATACGATGCATTGACAAAAGCTTTGATATGTGTTTGGTCAGAGTGGAAGACCAGAGAGAAATCTCTTGTAGTTTTGAGGTATCTAATGATACGACGAACATAATTTTTTATTTCATTGTTGGAGGATGCCTGAAAACGGGATAGGTAGTTGATGGCAAAAGCAATATCTGGGCGGTTCAGTCTTGCCACATATAGTAGATTCCCAATCATAGCCCTATATTCGGTATTGTCAATTCCATTTGCTGGTTTATTGAGTTTAAGCCCAGTCTCCATGGGTGTGGAAGATGGATTGCATTTGGTCATTCCTAACTTCCGGAGAATCTTATCAATATATCTATTTTGTGTGAGTATTATTTGTTTTCTTGAAATATCACGATTTATTTTGAATCCAACGAAAAACGTTGGATTGTGTTCTATTTTTAATGTGAAGTTTTTATTAAATGTGTTTATTAAGTCTTTTGTCCACTCGTTGTGGTTGCTAGCCAACAACATGTCATCCACATAGACTATTAGGAGTGCCATTACACCAATATTGTCCTGTTTGACGTATAAACATCTATCTATCTTCGACTGGGTGAATCCAGCTTGAATTATTGTTGAATTCAACAAGTCGTACCAACTTTTGGAAGATGTTTTAAGTCCATATATTGACTTTATGAGTCTCAGGCAATTATTTTTGCCTAATTGGCATCCCTTAGGGTTTGATATGAATATTGGATATTTTATTTGTGAATTAAGGAAGGCTGTTTTTATATCAAATTGTGTTATGTTTAAACCATATTTATTGGTAATTGACAGTATGCACCTGATTAGCCAGTATTGGACTACCGGGGCATATGTTTCGGTTAGAGAATAGTGAGTGATATCTTTAAAACCCCTCGCAACCAATCTAGCTTTTGGTATGTGAACGCCTCGGTTGTCAGGTTTCATGGTGAAACACCACTTTGTATCAACCAACCTCACATTTCTCTCCTTTGGGACAACTTCCCACACGCCCATATCAGATAATGAATTCAGCTCGTCTGTAATGGCTTGTTGCCACTCTTCCTTAAAGGGGTTGTTTTCGACATCCTCCTATTTTTGAGGGATGTGGTCCTCAATATAGTTTTTATATCTTGATTTAAATAAATTTAAGATTACAGGAGTATCTATGATGTTATTATTATCTTGTGTATTTTCATAATTATTATTTATATTATTTATTTGTTTTATGTATCTCGTTTCATCAAATCTGACATCGCAAGTGACGTGTGATTTGTCCATTGATGGGTCCCTTATGCAGTACCACCCTACAAAAATTCCTTTGTCGGATCTTTGGGTTAATTTTGGATGTTCACTGTTAGCTCTTTTTCTTTTATTTCTAGTGGCTTGTTGCTGACGGACCTCTATGGGGATGTGCCTGTAAGCGAGAGACCCAAAAACTCTCATATTGAATAAGTCTGGCTTTGTGTCGTAAAACATCTCAAACGGGGTCTTGTTATCTTTATTGGCCCTAGTTGGGCTCCTGTTTATTATATAAACAGCTGTCAGAACAGCCAATGACCAAAAACTGTAATCCAAATTGGAGTCAAACAACATAGACCTTGTCTTTGCCATAATCGTTTGATTCTGCCTTTCGGCCATCGTGTTCAACTCTGGTGAATAAGGAAAGACTGGCTCAAGGTTTACGCCGTTGTTCTCACAAAATGTCTTCATATTTGAGTCAAGGTATTCCCTAGCATTGTCACATCTTAAAGTTGCTATTGGGTGATCCGGGAATTTTGACTTTAGTTTCATGTATAATTTTTTAAACTCCTCGAAAACCATTGATTTTTTCTCTATAGTGGAGATAAAAGTGTATTTTGTGGCATGATCCACGAAAATCAAAACATATTTTTCACCATATATGCCTGGTGAGAAGGGGCCCATTGTATCTGATGAAATGAGCTCGAGTTTCCTCTCAGGTCATGTGCGAGTTCCATTGTGCCCTAGTCTTCTATAGTTAGCTTTCACGCATATCTCGCACAGATTGAACTCGTCATCAAGAAAAGTAATTCCATTTAGAATACCTCTTGAGACCTTTGTCAAGAATTCTAAATTTTTTTCTGATAGGTGTCCTAATCTCCTATGCCATTTCATTTTTTTGTTTATTTTTGATATCTCAGTACTCTCGTTAGATTCCTGTATGTCACTTATTGTATTATTATTATTTATCGTATTATTATTTGTGTTTATTCCTATATCTTCATTCATTTCATCTCCACCTTCATTCATTTCATTTTCTTGTGGATTATTATTATTATTATTATTTGTGTTGTTAGGGTTTATTATTATATTATCGTCTTTATTATTATTGATTGTGTTTTCTTGTTTTTTATTATTAGTGTTCTCTCCATCTTCTTCATTTTCCTCCTGACTTTCCTCCACAATTTCCTCCTCTATTTCATATTCCATCCACTCATCCTGGGAATTTATGTTGGGCATGCATGCCAATTTATTAGATTCGTTATTATAAGGACATATTTTATTTAATTCGTCTTCATCTTCCACAATATTAACAGCGGACTCTGGTACAATTTTGTACTTTACCATGTACACGCCTCTTATTTTTGGGGCTGAAAAGATGACTTCATCCGTGCCTTGGACGTATATGTGCGCTACAGAGAAATTTTAATCGATGCCAAGTGCTCTATTTTCTGTTATTTTAATCCCTGACATTAGATCTACATTTAGGGATGGTACATAATGTACGTTTTTTAATCTTATTACGGTTTGGTTTCTCTCTGAATTTTCCACTCTGATAAACATAGTACCTATATGTGTGGCAATGAGTAGTGTGTCCTGAATGGCACATTCCATTTTGATAGGCATTTCTAACATTATTGGGTTAGATAATTTTGATAGATCTGAGATTACGTGAGCAACAGCTCCACTATCTAACATGATTCTTTTAGTGAGTGTGACATAATTTGAGTCTAACTCTTTTTTTGTGTCTCTAGATGTAATTAAGTTTATCAATTTATTACTATTTGTGTTTATTCTCTGATCATGATTCTTATATCTGATCATCATGGATCATTGAACGTCATTTTCCTTTTTATTTTTATTATTATTGTTATGATTGTTGTTTCATCCGTATCTTGTGTTTTGGGCAGAACCATCTGGTTTATCTTGGGGTTTTATACCCTCTTTATTTGACGGACATACTTTAGCTATGTGTCCTTTGCCATGACACTTAAAACATACTAAAATGTTCGAACTTGGCAAAGTATTTTGATTTTGATTATTGTTATATTTTTCATTTTCATAAGTATTATTATTATTCTGAGACATTTCTGGTTGTTGGTTATTATTATATATCATTTTCCCCTGATCTACGTTTTGACTGTGATTTTGATTTCTATTAGTGTTATTATATCTATTGTAATTTCCTCCATATTGAAATCTTTGATTTTTATTATTGTGGTTGAAATTATGAAATTTATTATTATTATATCTTGACTTTTTCTCGTCATACAACCTATCTGACCTTTCGATCAACATGGCGTGGAGTGTTTCAATTGTTTTTTGATCCTGGCTTAATGTATTAAACTCCAGCCTTGTCATGTCATAGTCCATGTTTAATGATATTAGAAGTTGCTCTATTTCCTCCTGTTTGTCCAGAGGTTTACCACAGTCCCTTATTTTTTGAGCTGATCTCAAGAAAACGTCTAAATAGCTCCTCATGTTACCGTCACTATTAAATTTTAACCTTTGAAAAGCCTGCTTCGCGTTAATATATGTGACTTGCGTGCAGCTTTTGTATCTTCGGTCTAGTACTTTTAATATTTGATTTATTGTTTTTAAGCTTTGACTCTCTCAATTAATTCGTTATTAAGTCCCTGATAGATTAGAGCTTTTCCCTTTTCTTGATTACGGAAATATGCCATTCGATTAGCTGGACTAGCATTGCCAGGGTCAGGGTTTAAAAAATTATTCAGCTCAAGTCCCAAAAATAGCACTTTGGTCTCAACATCGTGCATAATTGGATACAATCCTTCTGCATAGAGTGTTGAGACCATCGTGGTCCTCCAGGCATTGTAATTCCTTCCATCAAATACCTTTTTTGTGTCAAATCGTAATGAGAACTTAAATCTAGAGGGTAACACGGTCTCAACCACACGATAATGCACAACACGGTCTTAACCACTCGATAGGGAATGCAAATTAAGTAAACTATAATATGACATTCAATAATTAATTAATATTTTAAAATAATTCTCACTAAATGTATGTTGCTGACGATGAGATGATCTCTCCTCCGTTGTTTCCGTTTCTTGAGTGATCGATTTACTTGGACTTTATCGTTAAAAATGTTCAAAATTGAATTGATTAAAGCTTTAGGTCTTGTTTCAGAATGAAAATGATTCTGTTAAACACGTTAAAACATAAATTAATATTCAATACAAAAATTATTCAACGAAAATATGAAAGTGATTACTGCTGAAAAGGAAATAATCTGTTAACCTTCATCTATTGAAAAATGTTTTATTGTATGTGAACAGAAATAAAGTTTGTCACCAATGTTAATGATCATGAATATAGGTTTTCTTTTGTTGGATTCGATGAAGCTCATCCAACAAAGATTTCCTGTTTCTGCAATTCTCAACCAATAAGATAAGGTTTGAAAAGATATTGAATCCACTTTTCAAGTTTCAACTTTACTTGAAATTTGGTCGAGAATATACACGAAAATATACCAAATTTTAACTTTATGTTACCGAAATTTCAATTTTTTTAGTCAATTTTGAGCAAAATCACACGAAATTATAATTAATTAGTCTAAATTTTTTACTTCTCTTATATTTCTTTGTTCACTTTCGTAGTTTTTTTTATGTTATCCTGCTGCTTTCTTGCCCAGTTGACACCAAACTTCGACAATTTTACTCAGAAATTTTCTGGTTTTGATTTTTCTCACTTCTTTTTATTCTCCGGAACACAGCACAAACAATTGCCAACTGTTTTTGATTCTATGAACTGGTTTCCCAAACCACAAGATCCTTTCGTATTTGATCTGCTTTCTCCAAATTCTCAATTTTGACGTTTTAACAGGCGCCCAAGAATTTACCGTTATTTTCATTAATTTTCAATATAATTATCAATTCACTCAAATTAAAACTTTTAACTTTTTCAGGATATTTACTTTAATCACTGAAACAAACTTTGGGTTCACAAATTTTACACTTTTCCTACCACTTTACGTGGAGGTATCACACGGCGCTAAGCCTTTTCACTTTGCGTGAAACACAAACTTTTAACTTTTAATTAATTACACGATTAACACATTTTAATTACCGCACTTCTTTTTCCGATCTGTAGCTCTACCATATTGAGGTGAGTTCTGATCACTTGATACGGAATAGATAAGAACAAACTTCCAACTTAGAAAAAGATTTATTATCGACGTTAGTACGACTGACGAGCGGAGAACATTCTCCGTCGAGCAGTGGTGGAAAGAATATTGTGTCGACGATCAGTGTCGCCACATGTGAAACAAATAAATGTAATAAACATGTTACATACAGTGTTAGTCAGTATAAGGTTATGTGTTCATGAGGGAGTGAGGGAATCGTATCCCAACATTTTTTGGTCCTCGCACTCTCACCTCACATCATATTTTGTAAAATGGCAATGCAAATCCCTCCAAATTATTTAATCAATTGAGGTATGATATTTAATAAATCCTGAAAAATGGGAACTTTTGAATGAAATGTACGCCTTCTTGGTGTCTCCATATAAGCCAATGTTAATTTTATCAGTATGGGCAGTCCATATTGCCGAAGGGTTGCAAGAAGTCAAAAGCAATTGCTTTTTCAATGTGGCTTCAAACTCTGATTGTGAAGTGAGGTTGAAATCCAAGGAAAGAAACAAGTTAGTTAGAGATACTTTAATGCAATGATTGAAGATGCAAATTATAAGTTTGAGGAAGATGAACGATCTCCCTCCATTACGAGATTACAGTTTGAGTGGGAAATGAGTTTCAGCATTCTCGGGTAAAGGAACAAAAAAGTCGTGTTTGTTCGCATAACCTGAATAGTGTTAGTTTACGTTATCGAAAGTAGTTGCGCTAAGTGTTAGTGAGCGAGTGCAGGTGGAGTGTAGAACAACACTCCCCTCAGGCCAATGAAACGAGCGAACATGATTTATCGCGAGAACGAAAATTTTGAATTACAGTATTATTACATATTTATATTCATTTCCAAAACAAGAATAAATATAACAAATTACATAAAATTAAATTAATAATGAACAATGACTAGATTACAACATATATTTCGATGTATCTTCGAAATTATTTATCGACATATTATATTACGTTAACGGATTTCGATTCGGATATTTTTTTCGATCTTTCATGTTGTTCGAGAAAAATTTTGTTCAATTTTGTTTAGTACTTGTTGAATAAGGGTGTTCCGAAATGTGATAAACTAATATCAACTAAACGTGTGAAATCATGTCAATGATTTGTATTCAAATCTCTGTTCATTTAAAAGCTGAGGCCCATATTCAGAAACATTACTTTAACCTCCCTTCACTTAAATTTCACTTTAAAAAAGTTTTTTGTACAATTTTGTATTTGTAAATGTTGGAACATTGTATCTCTTATGAGAGTTCCAATATAAAAATAAAATGTTACCACACTCTTAAATACAAAATTGTACCAAAAGTAATTTTTAAGTGTAGTTTAAGTGAAGGGAGATTAAAGTGACGTTTGTGAATATGGGCCTGAATCTGCAGAGATGACAATGAATACCTACACGAAAATAAATTTTGTTTCAACTAGTATTTTTTGGCCTAAAGAATATATTATATTATTAATTTTGTTTGAACATGTGATTTTTCTTTTTCTCGAACATTATATTTTTCATGTATTATATTGCAAAAGGCGAGATTATTGTATTCAGTGATTCGTGACTTGACATATTATTAACTTTGAATACTTGTATTTCTTCCCCTTTTAAAATAAACGATTTTCCAATATAATTATTGTGAATTTATGAATTTTATTGTGAGAGATTTGATGTTGTTAATATTTTATCGACTAGATTTCTAAATTTTTGTTTTTTGAGACTTTTTGTTAGCAGGTCTGCTAATTGTGAATTTGTACTTACAGTTTTGAATTCAATTTCTTTATCCTCTACCGATTGTGTAATGGCATAGCATTTTATCATTAAAGCCCTTGCTCGTTTTTGAGCTCCTCCCAACATTATCCTGAGGGATGATATATTGTCTTCGAAAATTCTTACTGGCTCGTTTTCTTGGAATATTTTTTTTTGTAGAAGGAATGTAACTTGTATATCGTTCGAAGCATCAAATACCGCAATAATTTCAGCAGCAGTTGAACTTGTAGCTACGATTGTCTGTCTTCTTACATTCCAATTAATTAGTTCTCCATTTAAATATATTAAAAATCCTGATATAGATTTTCCTAAATTTAAATTTGATATTTTTATTTCATGATCTTTTACATCTGGTGCATAAGATGCATCTATGAAAGAGTGTATCCCTTTACTATCTGATGTGAATTTAATCAAAAATTCTTTTGTTGTGTTCACATATTTGAATATTCGTCTCACATGATTTTTTAATTTAGAGTTTGATTTTGTTTGAAATCGTGAGAAAAAATTAACTGCAAATGAAATATCGGGTCTTGTTATTCTAGCTAGATATAACAGGGCTCCAATCATTGAACGATATTCAGTATCGTCTGTGCAGTTTTCATCTTCTTCAATTTTTAAAGATGTTTCCATAGGTGTATTCATGAAATTTGATTCATTTTGATTATATTTTTTTTAAATTTTTTCTATATATCGTGATTGTATTAAAGTTATGGTATTTTCTTTTCTATCTCTAATGATCTCAAATCCTAAATAAAATCTTGGGTTATCAATTATTTTTATGGTAAATCTTTTTTGAAAGGAATCGTTTACATTTTTAATCCATCCGGGGGTATTTGACGCTATTAATATGTCGTCAACGTATGTAATCATAAAAATTATTTTTTCATTTGATTTTTTAAAGTATAAACATTTGTCCGTTTTGGATCTTTCAAAGTTCATTTTCAAAATGTATTCATTTATTAAATTGTACCATGATTTAGACGATGTTTTTAGGCCATAAATAGATTTTTTAAGTCTTAATAATTTATTGCTTTCCATTAATAGACCTTCCGGGGGCTTTAAGTATACAGGAACTATTTCAGGGGAATTCAGATATGCTGTTTTTACATCATATTGAACCATTTCTAAGTCATATTTATTGACTATCGATAGGAACCATCTTACTAACCAAATTGGAATTACAGGGGCAAATACTTGTCCTAATTCATATTCAGTTCTATCCTTGAAGCCCCTAGCGACTAATCTTGCTTTTGGTTGGTGGTATCCTTCATCGTTTGGTTTTGTTACAAAGACCCATCTTGTATCTATCATTTTTAAAGATTTATCGTAGTCTACTTCTTCCCACACGTCCATTTCCCCCAATGAAATAAACTCATCTTCAATAGCTTTCATCCATTCCCTTCTGAATGTATTATTTTTAACATCTTTATAGCATGTTGGTATACAATCTTCGATCCACCTATTATCTATAGTTTTAATAATGTTAAAAGTATTTATGTTGACCAAATTTTTTACAAAATTTGCTGGTTTAAGTACCAGTTCTTGTTCACAATTTTTTAAATTTGATATTTTTTTATTTTTGTCAAACTTGGCATCACAAGATATATTGAATTTATTTGAAAAGGGGTCTCTAATGCAATATCTCGTAGTGGTATATCCCATGAGTATACCTTTTTCTCCCCTTGGTGCAAATTTTGGGTCTATTTTTTGTTCATTTCTATTTTTTGATTTAGTTGCACTCTGCTGTCTAACTTCTAATGGAATATGCCTATAAACTAATGATCCAAAAATTTTTAAATTATCCAAATTGGGTTTTTTACCAAAAAAAATTTCGTATGGAGTTTTGTACTCTGAATTTACTCTTGTTATTGATCTGTTTATTAAATATGCAGCTGTAGCTATTGCATGTGCCCAATATTTAATATCCAGATAACCATCAATTAGTAAACTTCTTACTCTTTTCATCAAAGTTTGATTTTGACGTTCAGCAATTCCATTTAAATCTGGCGAGTAAGGAACTACATTTTCAATTTGTATTCCATTTTCTTCACAAAATTTAACCAATTTTTGATCCGTGTATTCCTTTGCATTATCGCATCTTATTTGGCTTATGGGTGTTTCAGGAAATTTGTTTTTCATCGATTGAAAAATATTTTTGAATTCGGTAAATACCTGACTTTTATTTGATATTGGTATCACGAAGGTGTATTTGCTATAATTGTCAATGAATGTTAATATATATTTTTGATTGGCTATTGTGGGTGTGAATGGTCCCATGATATCAGATGATATAATTTCCAGTCTCCTTTGGGGTTTATTTCTAACATTATTATGACCTAGACGTTGGCTATTGGCTATTTTACAAATCTCGCAATTGATGAAATCATCATCTTTGAAATTAATTGTTTTTGGAATTCCAACTGTAACCTTATGTAAATATCTCATATATTTTCCGTTTAAGTGACCTAATTGTCTATGCCAAATCATTTTTTTTTTATGATTATTTGTATTATTTTGGATTATTTCTAACGAATTATCTGAAATATTATTATTATTATTTTTTTATTATTATTACTATTATCCTCATTATTATTATTTTCTGTTGTCATATATTATTTTCATTATTTTTTTCTAAATTATTATTATTATTGGGTTCTTCTTCCTCTTCTTCTATTTCTAATTTGACAGAAAAGGAATCCTATTCGTTGTCATCTTGATTTTGAGTGACGGGCATACATTTTTTTGGTATGTTTATGTAATCATAATTTACTTGAAAGACACCATCGATTTTATAAGATGTAAATAAATTCTCCTGTTTCTATAAAGTATGTTTGTATTTTTTCCTTTCCCTGGTCCTTATGTAGAATTCCAGATTCTGTCACTTTAATTCCAGACATAATATCTAATGACAGATCCGGTACATAATGGACTTCCAATAACTCAATTGCTGTTTGAATTTTGTTTTCATTTTCTACTAATATTCTCATATTTCCCATATGTGTAGCATATAAATACGTGTCTTTAAGTGCACACTGTAATTTTACTGGAATTTTAAATTTTGTTACATTAATTAACTTTTCCATATTTGATGTGAGATGGACTTCCGCCCCCCCATCAAGTAACATTTTTTTTTTAAGTGTATATAATTTTCATTTTTTGTATTGTCTTTAATTAATTTTTTTAAGAGCCAATCTTCATTATTGTTGTATTTTTTGACCATGTATGATAATTTTATTGGTCTTTCTTCTTCTTTTTTATCTTTATTTTTTGGTTTTTCTTTATTTTGTTCTTTATTTTCTGGTTTAAAATCAGGGCATTTATTTTTATAATGTCCCGTTTGGTTACATATAAAACATCTTTCTTCTTTATTATTTTTTCTAGGTGACTGATCATTATTTCTGTTATTATTTTGGTTTTTACTATAATTATTTTGATTATTATGATTATTATTTTCATTTCTTGAATTATTGTTTCTATAATTATTATTATTATTATTTCCATTATTGTTTCCATTTGTATTATTATTTCGTCTATAATTATTATTTCTATTCCATCTATTGTCTTTATTATTATTATAATTTGTATTATTATTTTTAAATTTATTCCCATTATTATCAAATTTTTTATTGGACGATTGGTATTGTAATTTAATTTGTTTATCTCTCATTTTTTGATCACCGTCTTCTTTTAATATTTGTTTAAATACTTCTAGATTTTTTCTATTTTCAGGGAGATTGTCAAATTGCATTTTTGCAATGGTTTGTTCGTATCCTAATGCCAATTGAAGGTTTTCTAATTCCTCTTCTTCAGATACCTCATTCCCTGCATCACGAACTTCTTGTACTAATATGTCCCATTTATTTAAAAAACCTCTTATATTACCACCTGGTGTAAATCGAAAAGCAGTCCATTTTGATTTTGCCATATTTGCGACTATTTTTGTTTTAGAACTGTAAGTTATATCCAATTTTTCAAGTTTTGATACATTATATGTCATCCGTTCCATAATGAATGCTTTTGCACATTCTTGTTTTTTAATGTATGCTTTAGCAGAATTCAAAGATGGTCTGTATTGTAGATTATCCATATTTTCAATATAAATTTTTAGTTTAGGGTATGGTCCAAAAACATCCCAATATCCCAAACCCCTTATTAAAGCTATTATCATACGTTTCCAGTCCAAGTAATATTGGCCATCAAATATTTTCCCACTTGGACCTTGTATCGGACGTATGGTTTCATCAGCTGGCATGACATAATGTACTTGAGGATGTGTACTCCCAGAGCCTGATCCTCCTTGAGGGGATGGGGTAGTGGTTCTCTCACTTGCCATATTCATGCTTTCTGGAGTACTTGGTAATGTACTTAGTTCTGACAACTCAATTTTGAAAAGAAATAATAAAATTTATTTAAAAAAAAAAAATTAATTGCAAAAAAAAATTTATTTTGTTTTTGAAAAAGAAAAAAAAATTTTTTATTTTTATTTAAATTAATAATTTTTTGTAATATTATTCATATGTATTTTTGCGTTTTAAAATATGAAAAAGTAAAAGAAAAGAAAAATAAAAAATAAAAATATTCCAATTGAGAATATATTTCAGTAATAAACTTGAATAAATCTTGTTTAAATTTGAATCCTTGTGATTGTTTATAACAAAGGATCTATTGAAAGTTATCCTTGAATACTATCTGTAATATTTTATTGTAATAAGTTTTCAAGTTTCTGCATTAGTATTTTTAACAAAGTAATTTTGTGACATGAAATTTCACAATTAAACTTGCTTAATATGACAAAAGATCTTTCCTTTTGTGACAATAAATTGTTGAAACATGAAATTTGTTCAAATATGAAAGTATTTTACTTGTTAATATTATATTATATTTTTTAATTTTTGTAATTTTACGTAATTTTAAAGAGGATTTTCTCTCTTAAAATTTTCTAGAAAAATTCTGAAAGATTCTATCGAGTCCAAAGCTTGAATACTAAAGATATTTTTTGAAATTTCCTCATTTATAATGGATTATTCCACCAACATTTACTGAGAAGGTTTCTAAAACTATTTCTCCCGAAAATGTTTTCCAGAATGGGAATTCAATTAAATTAATTCTCACTTCTGTTATTTTTTCATTTTCAAAAATATTTAATAATTTTTTATAATCTTTTTCTTTAATTTTTATTGTTCCTTCACAGTATGATGTGCAATTAGCAATTTGTTTCCAAGACCTTATCATTTGTAACCTGCTTTATTCGAACTTATTTTTAAGCTTAATCGTCCTGTGAAATTTCACTTGATTTTTACCGAACTAAAGAAGGTTCTTGAAATTAAGCGTTTTGAAAATTGAAGGAAAAAAAATTTTCAAAGAGAAAATTAATTTTTTTTATATAATTAATTTCGCTTAATATCCCACAAAATCACTGAATATATCCTATCCTCTTCCGCAATAGTAAATGAAATATATAATTTAAAAGTATCGAAAATTACATTACCCATAATCTGCGGAATTCCGTTGAATATCTCCCAGTTGAGTTTGTGAGTAATCGGCGTTTTCCCGTGGGTCAGCACTTGGATCAATTTCAAGTCGTCCTCAGAAAATTTCAATCTTGGCGGCATACAAAACAGTTGCATCAGCAGCACTCAATCGACGAAATTTTGATGATAATTTTTGATAGATGATGGTGTTTGAAGATCACGATGATTGCGTAGGAAGTAACAGCGATCTCTGATTTTTTGAACTTTTTTTGTGTTTCACCTTGCTGTAACAGACTATCCAAGTCCGAAGTAATCTGCAATCCCACGGCAAAAATTCTTTGGTTTCACCTTACCACAAAAAGACGATCCAGTATTTTTCGGAAGATGATCAAAATGGCGTTAAATTAATTTGGCGCCAATGTGATTCAAATAAACCTCGAATAATTTTCAATGAACTTTTCGAAAAATTAAACGAAAAAAAAATTCACTTGAGTTAACAACTCTTAAATTAAAATATACTTTGTAAAAAATTAACTTTTAACGTAAGTAAAAACTTATAGTTCCTTAAACTTTTGGATACTATAGCAAAAAATTAAATTGAAAGATTAAGTATCGCTCTGTACTAACTATTCAGGAATCGCAGCTCCGCCTACCATGAAGTGAGGTTGAAATCCAAGGAAAGGAACAAGTTAGTTAGAGATACTTTAATGCAATGATTGAAGATACAAATTATAAGTTTGAGGAAGATGAACGATCTCCCTCCATTACGAGATTACAGTTTGAGTGGGAAATGAGTTTCAGCATTCTCGGGTGAATGAATGAAAAAAGTCGTGTGTGTTCGTGTGAGAATAATGGCAAATTATAATATTCGATAGCCACTTATTCTCGCACATAACATGCTGTGGCAACACTGTTTCTGTTGTTGTTGTTTTATCTGTGATATTTGTGTTTTGTAACTCAGCTGTGATTATATGTTTTTGTGCCTTCTTGTCGCTCATCACTCGTCGTTGTATTAACATGTATGTCATCATGGTGTTCAAATAAAAATTCGTGAATCATTCAAAGTGTCTAGTCTTCTCTTTTATATGTCGTAATGTGTGCTTCTAGTCATCGTTTCTTTAATTCGTCGTTCTAAGTTCTTCATCGTCGTAGTTCGTGTATGGTGATCCGTTGAGAATTCCACCGTTTTTCTCACAGGTTATGGGCCCAGGTACCTGATTGTCAACGTGGTCGCCATTGTCCTGAGTATGCAGAGTTGTGCTGTCGAATCCTGTTCATCACTCCCAAGTAGTACCATGTCTTGTTTGTAACCTTTTTTCGTTAAAAGTGTTCGTATTTATTTTTCGATGTTCCTGGGATCTCGTTCGTGTTTATTCGTTGGTCGACGTATCTGAAAGGTTGCTGAAGTCGCTGATTCGCGGTGCAACTGATCGTCGTAGCCTGATCACGAGATGGACATTCGAAAGCAGAATACTATCGAACCGTTCAATGGGCAGAATGGTCGGACATGGAAATTCAGAATGGAGCTGCTGTTAGCAAAGGAATCTCTGGGTAACATAATCTTTGATTCTTTGCCAACTGTTCGAAATAGGGGAGACGTATGGTCAAAGGAGAATGCTAAGGCGATGTTTTTGATAGCCAACAACGTGACGGACGAATACCTCGAAATCATCCAGACCTACACAACCGCGAAGGAGATGTTCAACGCGCTGACGAACCTCATTGATAGCGGAAATGACAGGACGCTAATGGATTTACGAGCTGAGCTGTATACAAAACGGTATGTTTCTGGTTCTGACTTACAAAAGTATTTACTTGATTTTCGTGCCCGCTGTAGACGATTGACCGAGTTGGGGGACCTGACTACCACCAAGCAATTTGTACTGGTATTGCTACGTTCGCTGCCAGCGGAGTTTCGTCCTATCAAAGTCGTGTTAGAGGATGGTGAAGTCGTAACCTGGGATGGCGTGTTCATGAGGTTGAGTAATTTTCAACGTGAACTGTCCCTGGATAGTAAATCGACGTTGAGAAGCAATTCTTAACATTCAACTCTTCAGAAACCTTCATCGGTGGTGGCCACTGGTGAAGAGAACATATTTTTTGGCAACACAACGAATGGTGGACGAAATTTCGGTAATAATAACAATAATAATAATGGTAATAATCGTTTTGGTCGTGGTAGGTCTCAACATCGGGGAAACAATCGTGGTTATAATCGTGGCGGAAGTAATAATAATAATTTTAATAATAACCGGAATTTAAACGCACAGAGCAATACTAATAATAATAATAATTCAAATGGACATGGTCGGAATTTTGGCAATGACAATGGGCATTCGAATATAAAATGCCACTTCTGTAACAAAATCGGTCACATAGCACGTAATTGCTATGCAAAAAATAGAAATAATAATAGTACGGATAATTGTAATAACGTTAATAATAATAATGGAAATCGTACTAACGACCATGGTACTAGTAACAACAATAATAATAATAATTGTAACTCAGCACAAATGTGCAATGATAATTTTAACTTAAATGACAATCGCTCTGAAGATGGTTACAGCTTTACACTGCAGAATGATAATAATAATAACATAAATGATTTCGTTGATGCTAAAAATAATATAAATTCGATGCTGCGTACCACTTTTGTAGTGGATAGTGGATGCACGATTCACTTGATAAATGATATAAGCCTGTTCAGTGACTATTTAGATTTGATAAAACCCTATAGTATCTGTGTCGCGAAGAAAGGAGTCTCGCTTGCTGTCACGTCGGTCGGTACCGTAAAATTAAAATTGTTGAATGGCATCGCAATAGAACTAAAAAATGTAAGGTATGCTCGGGAGCTGCCACAGAATCTGCTGTCCGTTAAGCGCATGAGCAAGTCGGGTTTTGACACTCTGTTTCGAGAGGAGTCTGTTGAGGTCATCCAACGCTGCAGTGGTAAAATCGTGACCACTGGTGTGAGCGTTGACTCGGATTTGTACACGATTGATTTTTTGAAAATACCAAATCACTCGTGTAATCTGATGTCTGAAGATGAACCTAGCCCACTGACTGTGTGGCACCGTCGACTTGCCCATTTGAATGTAAACGATGTAAGGTTATTGTCAACTAGGGGTTTGATACCAAATGTTGACACTAACCGCAGATTGCTGTGCGAGCCCTGTGTCATGGGCAAACAGAAACGGAAACCGTTCCTGAGGCATGAACGAAAAACAAGTAGGCCTTTGGAACTAATACATACCGATCTGTGTGGCCCGATAAATCCTCCGTCATATAATGGAGTGAAGTATTTTATGACCTTTATCGATGACTATTCAAATTTTTGCTGTGTGTACCTGTTGACGAGTAAGACAGAAGCTTTTTCGAAATTTAAAATTTATCATGAGATGGTGGCAAATAAATTCGGCTACAATATTAAAAGACTCAGGTGCGATCGAGGCACAGAATACTTAAACATAAATTTTCAATCATATTGTAATGAAAAAGGGATTGTTGTCGAACCCACTGTTGGTGGCTGCCCTCAGCAAAATGGAAAGGCTGAGAGGATGAACAGGACACTGTGTGAAAGGGCGAGGACATTGTTGTTCGAGAGCGGTCTTGAAAAGATATATTGGACAGAAGCCATATTGTGCTCTGTATATATTGTGAACCGTTGCCCTACAAATAAAGATTTTGTTCCTTATGAAAGATGGTTCAATGAACAGTTTGACTATAATAAATTACGGACGTTTGGATGTGACGCTTATATGCTGTCCTTCAAACATGACTCAAATAAATTTAAAAATAAAAGCGAGAAACTTGTAATGGTCGGTTATTCTCCCTGCGGCTACAGACTTCTCAATGTGACTACTAAGGAGGTACGTTTGTCACGTGATGTCGAGTTTTTTGAAAGTAAAATAGGTGCCAAGGACTCTAGTAGATATAATAATAATGATGGTATTTTTGTAGAGGTCACCGAATCGAATCTTGAGAACATTGAAGTAGATGGTGACGTGAATTTGGATTGTCTGTCAGGTGCAACGGCTGAATGTGATGGGACTGCAGGAAATATTTACCTAGCGGAGGACGGCATCCCCTTGACGTTTGAGGAGGCGAATGGTGCACCGGACGGTCTGATGTGGAGGGAGGCTATTTCTTCGGAGATCAGTGCCCTGAATTCAAATCAGACCTGGTGGGTGACCAAACGTCCAAGGGACGCTCCTACCATCACATGTCGTTGGGTATTTAATAAAAAATACGATATGAATAATGAGGTACTTTATAAGGCAAGACTGGTCGCCAGAGGATGTCAACAGAAGAAAGGCTTCAACTTTAATGAAGTTTACGCGCCGGTGGCAAAGCTTTCGACTGTGAGGACTCTCTTGGCTATCAGTAATAAAATGAAATTTTATATAGAACAAATAGATATTTGCAGTGCCTTTTTAAATGGAATTCTGTCTGAAGACGTGTACCTCGAAATACCTGAGGGAATTGAAACAAAGATAGATAGGAAAAATAATGTCTTGAAGTTGAATAAATCTATATATGGTCTGAAGCAGTCGCCTAAAGTTTGGAATACGTTATTTAACGAGTTTCTGGTTGCTCTCGGTTTTGAGCAGAGTAAGTCTGATGACTGCTTGTATATTTATAAAAGTAGGACAGACAATACGGTCGTCTACTTGCTCACATACGTTGACGACGTCCTCATTAGCTCCAATAATAAGGCAAAAATTGCTTTCTTTAAAAATGAAATAAATAAACGTTTTAAATGTAAGGATCTTGGAGAGGTCAAAAAATATTTGGGTCTGAATATCAGCTACAATCGGGAAAAGGCCATACTGGAGATTGAGCAGAGGGCTCTCATCGAGTCTGTTGCTAGACGTTTTGGTGTTGAAAATTGCTCACCAACCTTCACACCCATTGACCCCGGACTCCAACTGGACAGGGACCTCAATGCGTGTGATAGTGTTTTAAATAACCGGTATCAACAGCTCGTGGGATGTTTAATGTACTTAATGTTAGGATCACGGCCCGATATTTGCTTTGCAATATCGTACTTCAGCCAATTCTCCAGCTGTGCCACGAATGAACATTACAAGTATCTTTTGCGAGTTCTGAAATATCTGATAACCACCAAGGACAAAAAATTATTTTTTCTACATGATAATAAGAGTAACGGCAGTATATTGGAAACATATTCCGATGCCGATTGGGGCAACTGCGTTACTACAAGACGGTCAGTTACCGGATACTGTGCCTTTGTCTACGGGTCACTGGTGTCCTGGTCAAGCAAGAAGCAGCCAACAGTGGCTTTATCTAGTACAGAGAGTGAATTGATCGCAATATGCGATGCTACCACTGAGTCTATATGGCTAAAATATCTACTAGGTGATTTTTGCATACAACTTGCTGATAGGGCTGTAATCTATGAGGATAATCAGAGCTGTCTGTCTCTGTTGCACTCCGGCAAGTGGAATACCCGTAGGTCAAAACATATAGACGTAAAATACCGTTTTGTATGCAGTCATGTAGATGTAGAATTTAGATACTTATACGTGCCAACCTCGCGACAATTGGCTGATATGTTCACGAAGGGCTGCCCGAGGCCCAAATTTACCGAATTTTGTAGACTGTTAAATTTAACGTAACTTTTTGTTTATGTATACCATTTTTGTTTGTATGTTAATGTTGTTGTCTTGTGACCACATGTTTATTTTTAATCGTTTGTTGACTTTTTGTCATTATGTATCGAAATGACAGTATTAGATTAATAACGTTATTTTTATTGTTACCTTTTTTTTTAAAAAAAATCTTAAATCGAATATATATAATTTGAGGAGGCGTGTGAGAATAATGGCAAATTATAATATTCGATAGCCACTTATTCTCGCACATCACATGCTGTGGCAACACTGTTTCTGTTGTTGTTGTTTTATCTGTGATATTTGTGTTTTGTAACTCAGCTGTGATTATATGTTTTTGTGCCTTCTTGTCGCTCATCACTCGTCGTTGTATTAACATGTATGTCATCATGGTGTTCAAATAAAAATTCGTGAATCATTCAAAGTGTCTAGTCTTCTCTTTTATATGTCGTAATGTGTGCTTCTAGTCATCGTTTCTTTAATTCGTCGTTCTAAGTTCTTCATCGTCGTAGTTCGTGTATGGTGATCCGTTGAGAATTCCACCGTTTTTCTCACAGTTCGCATAACCTGAATAGTGTTAGTTTATGTTATCGAAAGTAGTTGCGCTAAGTGTTAGGAAGCGAGTGCAGGTGGAGTGTAGAACAACAGATTGTATGGTGTACCTCTTTGACTATATACGTACTGGACTGCTAATACTGATAAGAATAACACAGAGTCTAATGAACAATCGGTGAAGCTGAGTCAGACACCCGTATCTCCGTTCAAAATGTTAGTTTACTGGTAGGCTCAAAATGTTCCCGACCATTTGGAAAACGTTCTAGGTTATTTATATTTGAAAATTGAAAAATTAGAAGGTATAATTAAAGAAAATGGGAATTTAAAGATTGAAAAAATTGTTGGCATAAATTTAGGCATATCCACCAATAAGAGCTATGCATCAATAAATCAAATTTTAAATTGATTTAACTAAAATTATTGAACTTCTGAGTTTTATAAAACTACAACATTACCGATTTAATTCGTAATTAAAAGCAATAATTGTGGTAAGAAGAGACCTAGTCAAAGGAAAAGACAATAAGTATTAACAAATTTGATAATGAACTAACATTTTGAACTGGGATACGCTTGTTTGTTTTGAACACAGCTTTTTATCAGTGTTAGCAGTCCAGTATGTATATAGTCAAAGGTGTACCTCAACAAATTTAATACTTTACATTCGAATCCCATTTTTCCTAGGCTGATTAATTCATTTTAAGAACCTGCGAGTACTAAATTACGTAGTATTCAGTCATTGAACGTGAACCTCTTCTTCATTTCATTCCAATTCAATCTGAATTCATCTGTCTTCTCTCTTCTCCATGTTCTTTGTATGATTATCGCTTGTAAATGGTCGTTTCGTTTTCTTATTTGTACAACAATACAACTTGAGCATTCAATTTTTCTTCAAAGTGAGTGCAATATACATGACATTCGCTTAAACTTAATCAGTAGTGTGCTAAATATTCTTGGAACCTAGTTGAACTTTGTGTTTTCTTCCTAGAAAGTTTAATAAGTTATTTGTCATTCTCTGTATGTGTCTTCTTTCAATTATCTTCACGAATTTCTATCATATTTACTTCATAATTTAAGCTCGTATCCGCCTTGCCTGTCTCAATGAATTTATTCGTTAGAATCTGGAATAGTAAAATCATTTTAATATTTTTTCAATTTCGAAACCATCAGTAAAGACGTTAGTTTTCTGTTACTTCTATTTAAAATGAATGCAAGGTCGAAAATTTTACTAATTAGGGTCGAAAATTTTACTGCTTAGGGTCGAAAATCTTTTGGCGTATGCATAATTTTCAGTAATTAAGTGTCCCTGATTAAGGCTTCGTTGAATTGTCATATTGTTATTCGTGACACTGATTGCTTGCTTATCAGTCGTATCTATATGTGATCCGCATCTAATTTGATTACTTATTTCCTCGTTCCATGATTTTATTTTTTGTATTAATTTGTCGTGATTTGCATTTCAGGCTTGAAAATCAAGAGTATCTGAAAGAAGCGATGTTCTTATGTCATTTAACGTTAACGAAAAGAAATAGGTAATGGGATTATTGTTTTATTACCTGTATAATGCTATTATACGGGGTTTCAGTTCCAAGAGTTTTCAGTAGCAGTGTTTATTACTGATTAAACTTTTTTCAACCCTTGTTATTTCATGCAATCTGTGAAATTCTGTAAATTTTCCTCGATTAACCAAGACTGTATATAATTTATTCCACTTTTAGATTTCAGATTAGTTTACTGACCAAGACCACGATATTTATGAATGTCAACTTTTTAATATTGAGTCACAGACGCCATTTTTTCATTCAAAGTAGTAGCATCGTTCACAACTATTAAAATCAATTCGTGGTAAGTTGAAACAGTTAAAATAATTTTGTTTTCCATCACTTTCGTGTGTGTGACAATTTCTTACGTTGTAAATTGTAATATATTTAAATGTCTAGTCGTCGTATTCGATAATAACAAGTGACTATTAGAATTTCTTCATCTAAATCTCAAATATGAAATTATTTTGGTGTCCATTGTTAGTGTAGTTCCTTATTTCAATCTAACCGCATTATATTGTCTCATCATTTAATAATTTTGTATATTTCTGTACTATTGGCATTAAATTATTCATAATACATGATATACTTTTGATCTAATCATTCTTATGATGTACAATTCTCGTTCAAATTTTGTCTTATGTTATTTTTTTAGTTCTTTCTAACTTTCATAGGTCTATCTTCGTCGGTGTTACTCATTCGAACTCGGTGTGTAGGTCTTCAATATTATAATTTGAATGTAAATTCATTTTACTGTCGTTGCATCAAGTTCTGTCTTTTAGGGGAAAATGTTGCACTCTTTTAATTCAGCTGTATAGGAACTCTTAAATTGTTAGAAAAAATCATTAGACGAAAGTTTGACCTGCCCTATGAATGAAATCAAATGCTAAATATTATTTTATATTTTCATAGATACATCATGTTCAAAAATTCAGAATCATATGATCCGAATGTTGATAGCTCATATACGAATTCAGAAGTTGATGCAGACAAATTCGATAGAGATGAAATCGATGATGAGAACGCATCTCAGTCTTATTCGAACAACTCGTATAATGAAAAACAAAGGAAGTCTCGTAAGTGTATAAAACAATATTTTTCAAATTATTTTATGAAGCGATTTTGTTTTTATATTCGTATTATTTTTCCCCTTGGTTAGTTGACACTGATGTCCAAAATACCGGGTCCAATGGCCATCCAGTTGACACTACTCAAGAAAATAATAACTGGTCTTCTTCATTTACCGTCTCCAAAAATTGGAACTATCGATCTGAATTAAATAAGAAATCACAAACCAGATTAAAAATTAATCTGAGTAAAGTGAAAAAAGTCAAAGTTAAAAAACCATCCATCGGCATTGCTCGCAGTAAAAGTAATTCATCTAGTCCTTATAATATCAAATTTTTAAAAAAGCGTGCCAAGTTAGCTCAGAATAGTGCAGTTAAAAAACGTCCTGCGTACAGAAGTCACCAAAAACATTTTCCATTCGTACGGAGCGCGGTAAACGGATTGGGTGCGGAAAATATTGCCTTGTTCAATTCCGAATCAAATACTAACGAAATTCCTAGAGTGTCATCAGTATCTTCATCCTACTCTTGGAATAACAATGCGAAAGGTTCTGGAAATATATCTGATGATGGCGACGCTAACGTGGGTGAATACGCGCAGTATCTCGAACTCAAACCTTCTGTCAAATTCAAATGTTATCGGTGCGGAATCAACGATTTTAGCTCTATGGCTACACTTCAAGGACATATTGCTACGTGCAGCGGTCCAATTTGTAATGACTCGGTCAAACATTCTTCTCCTGTGAGAACGATGAAGCCTTTAGCTTCTACTCCAACTGCTAGTCCTTTGAGAATAACTCGAAAGGTTTTTTTGTGTTCGTCGTGCGGTACCTATTACCAGAATTATAATCTTTATATTCATATGCGTGATAAACACAACAAGCAGATATGTTTATTCTGTCGTAATATTTTTTCGCGATCGGAGCAGCTGTGGGATCATCTTGTGACCGTGCACAAATTGAATTCTGTTGAATATTCGAGTGTGTCGCAAATTCGAAACGCGTTTAAAAGTTCATTTTATATTACTTGTTGCTCTTGTAATTCGATTTTCTCAGATGAAGATCCGTTTAATGAACATACTTGTGATGTTGGTAATTGTTTGAGCGTAATTGATGCCCCTTTTTGTACCGACTGCAAACCGAATACTTCTTCTGTGGATGCTAAGGAAAATAGTTCCGCTTTTGCAGCTATCGATAGTATTGTTGAAAGTTATCGTCGGAAGTCCACATCGAGTATAGAAGAAGATGAATCGAAAGTTGAGTTCCAAAACAAATTCATGTCTAGAGATTCAACTTTGGATTTTATCGGAGTACCAGAGGATCATACGGTCACGTCGGTTCCTGATGAAGTGACAGATGTAAATGAAAAATTGCAATCAGTACCTGAGAAGAAAGATGTGTCAGTACCAGATGTGACGACGGTTCCTGAAAGTAATGAAGCCGGTACTATTAAAAAAGTGGACGATAGTGCATCATCAGATAACGACAGTGATGACCACCAAGAATCGTCTCCTTCACATGTTGATGAAAATGAATCGATAAACGAACCCCTGCCCTCCGATTTGAAAGAAGCGTCGAATAGTTGCGATGAGCCGCTGGGTAATGAAAATCGTGATAATAAATGTGACTCTCCTATTGATGATTTTGTGAATAATGATGATAGGAAAAGCTCATCTGTCTGCAAAACCGATAATATCATCAAAGAAACGTCTGAAGCGGATGCCAATACAGTAGTCGAGGAAACGATAATGCCTTCCAATTGTGTAGATTCCGACCATGTCGACCCGGAAGATGTTAAACCGAATGCAGAAGCGCCACAACATAAAGAGTTAGAAGCCATTCCCCCGCCACTAACCATGGCACTCATGCTGGATGAAACAGTTGATTCGCTGAGGGTGGAAACATTAATTAAAGAATGCGTTCGTACATCGTGTCTGTCCTGTTTGTACTGCTACAGTGCCACGCTGATCGCCGTTAACGGTAGCCGTCTAGCCGAGCATTTAATTGCTGAGCACCGGTTTATGCCGACCAAGAACGAAGACGACAGTCAGAAAGTTGTCCAAAAACTAGAAACTGGTGTGAATGATCTCAAAAGCGTGTACATGAACGCTACGTTCTCGTCGCATCGTGAAATAATCTTCGACGGCACTTTCGCCTGTCTGCAGTGTTCTTTCACCACCCTACTGTTTAAAGATTTGTGTCACCACAAACGACGAACGCATCACAAAGTAATCTTCTTATGCATTATGTGTAAGTGTAACTTCCAATTTTACAGTCAACTACTCTGTCATTTGTGTCCGGGCTCGTATTTGTCGGAGAGCTTACATACGCTCAAATACCATTGTTGCTTTTGCGATGTCGATGTTATACCATCCGCGTTTCGATTGATGGTGCATCTACGTAAAATGCACCAAGCGTGCGATATTTGTCTGTCGCGACACGCCGATCAGTCCGAATTGTACACGCACATGATTAAACAACATAAAATTAACCATCTGTGCTATAAGTGCAATCTGGCATGGCGTAGTCGCGATGACATCAACAAGCACTTATTTTGGAAGCACGGTACTGAGAGTGTACTATGCAAACGATGCCTGCAGAAGAAATGGCCGCATGCCTACCACTTTTGCATACCGGCATCGACTTACACGTGTGATGAATGCAATCGTATCTTCTCCAAAGCGGTGGCATTGACTGTCCATCGTCGAGCTCATAATGGCGAATTTCCGTTTGCTTGCGACATGTGTGAGAAACGTTGCATTTCGAAGAAGTTGTTGGCTGCTCACAGAGAAACCGTCCACCATATTATGCGCCAACCACGATCAGATGTGGCCAGCAAAAGCAGCGAACAGACCAACGACAGTGTTGAAAGTTGTTCGAATGAAACACCAACCCACGATGCCCACAGTGGCAACGAAGATGATAAAGATCGTCGTAGCAAGAAGAAACGAAAGAAGATGAAAAATGGTAACGAAAAACCGCTATTGGACGACCTTCCGCCTCTGAATTTATCATCTGAGAGCGAAGATGAATCAGCTGAGGAAGAGTCAGCTGCAAAAACGGAAGTGCCCATCCCAGTGGCCGCTCCAATAACGGCAGAGTTAGCTGCGTCCGTAACGCCGCCGCCATCTACATTGTCTGCGAATGTTGAACCACCAGTAGAAGAAGTACCCGCGGAGACGGCACCTGAAAATACTTCAGATCAGCATCCGGAGACCTCTCTCGATGTTAGTGTATCAACAGCGATGCCTCCCACCGAAATAGTGCCCCTGCAGGATGACGGCAGCGCTGAGCAACCATTCAGCGAAATCGTTGAAGAGGACGCTAACTCAATGCTGATCGAAAAAATGTTGAACTGTCTCATCGTCGAGCACTCGTATTGCATCCCCGATTCAATTTTCCGTTCCGAAGTAGCGAATCAGTCGGCCGTCTCCGAAGGGTCGGACAACGCCGCCAGCAAACGTTCGAAGCACGATAAGTCGTGTTCGAAGTCCATCACGCCTCGTAAACGCAAACACGTGCCAAAGAACGAATCGTCGAGCAGCGATTCGTCAACCGATTCCGACTCGTCGAGCAGCAGTTGCGGCTCCAACTGCAGTTGCAACAAGAGCGCCTCGAATAGCTCGTCCAGTTCGTCGTCCGAATCGACGACGCCCGAAAAGCGTACATCGAGTAAGAAAAAGCAACGCAGCCCCAGCCAAGAGAAGTCCACAAATACCTCAGCCACCGGTAATGGTTCCGCGCGCGAGCAATCGTTGCTCAGTGTTGCCGAATCGGATTTGGATACCGAGGTTACGGTGTCCGACGAGGACTTCTACGAAGAACATCCGCTTTACGTGCCGCCCGTTGAAACGAAATCGGAACAAATTGTTACCTCCGCTGCTGTTTCTCCTCCACCTTATGAAAATAAACTTACGATCACTCGAGAGGCTACTTCGTCTATCTCGCCAGCGCGTAACAATTGCCGAGATAAGAAGCGCAAAAAGAAACAGAAAATTACCATCAGTTTAGGTGGTATTCAACGTAACTCCCACCTGGCCAAGTCGCCCTTTGGTCAAGGGGGAGACGGAGATTCGTCCCTATCGTCATCGTCGGTCGACCATCGAGTAAGTTCGTCTTTCGGTGGGTATCCGAATACACCTAACCTCGGTGCCTTGTCGTATCGAGATTCGCCTTCGTCGGCGTATTCAAATTTCGTCAGCTCGACCAGCACCACCGTCTCCACCACACCTGCCCGGTCGGCAACAGCTTCATCCGGCGCCGATGACTCGGGTCGTCTGTCCAAACGAAAACGCGTCAAAAATAAATTCTACGGCTATTCGAGCAGCGATGAGAACAGTGGCCACGAATCGTTGAAAACGACCATACATTTGCCGAAGAAACGCCCGTCGTCGAAAAAATCCTCCAAGTCTCGTCCCCCATTCATCGGAATACGCGCCAAACGACCGCCCAACTTGATGCCGAGGTCGCCTATGTCTATGCAATTCCAGCGTACATCCTCCATTCCGAGTAACGCCACTGCACAGCCCAAGTCTTCGGATGTGTATCGCATATCGACTCCCAACAGCGACTCGTATCGTCAGCAACAGCCGCATCAACAGTTGCAGCAGCGCAATTTCCTAAAACCTGTTGTGCCGGAGAGCAGCGATGACAGTGACTCGGATGAGAAGCGGCACAAATTGGTGATAAATTTACCCAACCCGAAGGAGAAACAGTTCAATCACCGGCTGAGTTATGGATATCCGTCAGCATCGTCGCTGGCGACCGGCGGCGGTAATTCGGTGGCCGCAAACAGTTGGTTCGTACAACGACCGTCGCTGATTGCGAAGCCGCAGCTGCCGCTTCCGCCGCCACCGCAGCAACAGCAGCAGCAGCAACAACAACGACAACAACAGCAACAACTATCCTCTCAATCTCAGGCAACTCCTAGCAAAAAAGAAATCTACTGCTATTGTCGATGCCCGTACGACGAAGTGTCTGAAATGATTGCGTGCGACGCTCCAAACTGCCAAATCGAATGGTTCCATTTCGAATGCGTTGGAATTATGGCCGCTCCGAAAGGCCAATGGTTTTGCCCTAATTGTCGTAAAAATGTCGAAAATGTGACTCGTTCCTTTTGATTAAAATATTGACGATTTTTTTTTTTATCGATTTATAATTATTACAATAAATTATCCAGTTCGCATTTTCTGATTCAGGGCCATGAAATTGCGTTCAACCTTAATTTTCTGGTATTTTCGTCCCTCCCCCACCCCCGTGTGTGTTGAAGTGTTTATGTTAAAACAAAATTTTATTGTACTATAACGAAAATTCAATTACCTTTCCACCTGTGTAGACTGCTGTGTACGTTATAACATGTTCTATAAAATCATATTTATTTATACACACCATCTTTTTTTTCTTTTTTTTTGTATATAATATACATAGGTATATTCACAGGTTTCACATTTAAATTTTTTAACGTAGCTGAAATTGGTCGATAATTTTGTAGATCTTTTTTTGTTTTTTGTTTTGTTTTTTTGGTCACACTTAGTGGTTTTCCTTTTACTAACTTTGTTGTAGGATTCTGAAAAAATTTTAGCTTAGGGGTCAAGTGTCAGGTATTAGATTTCGAATGTATTAATTCCATGGCTTTTTATTTATTATCATTGCTGGCAACTGATTTCTTTTTCAGTTTGTCGTAATTCTGAATTTCAGTTGAAAAAGTTGTGCGAGACTTTTTATGATACTTGTATCAATTATTTTGCTTATTACAGATGAAATTTCTGTTTTATCAACACTTAAATTAGTTATCTGTTCTTTCGTCGCTTTTATTGTCTTTTCTCCCTCCTTTTTTCTTTTTTTTTTTTTTAACGTAATTATTATTTTTGAATCTATATTTGGTCATTATTCTTTTTTTATTTGACATTTGTATTAAGGCATTTACTGAGATTTTCCTACATCTACCCTCGTGGTACAGGAGAATTAATATTTGTTAATTTTGTCCACCAATGTTTGGTTTTTCCTAAATGTCGTTTGAAAAATTTGGGATATTGTGATGTGACCATTTTTAAAACATGTTACCATATTCTAGCCTATATTAGATGAATCCTTCGCTCATCTTCATTAGAGAAGGTTGTTCTGTAACTTTCAAGTTGCTTCGTTACAAATCATAAAATTTACAAGTCATGTTTGATTTTATCTATTTTTTTTTTTTTTTACAATAACTTGTAGTTTTGTAAATTTTCTGTAATTTTGTATACATAAATTGTGAAAGTATTCGTGAAAACAACTCATCAGAGTTAATATTATTGCTCTTTTATGTAAATTGTTACTGTAATCATTCACAAGAATGTAAAGTTTTTGTAGATGTACTATACATACATTTTTTTCTTTTCTTTTTTGAAATACATTTATGATCTTTTGTCGTCATTCATTTTGAAAGTATGACGTACGGTCAGGTAATTTTTAAGCAGGTATTTTTTTAAAATTCTACTTATAACGCTTGGTGCGGTATTAGCCCCCGGGATTGGCGGTAAGTACGTTTTTAGTTTCATGACCTCAGGAAAATTTGGCACCAATAACTCGAATTCATGTATGTATAAAAGTCAGTTTCTTGTTCCCACGATACAGTTCGCAATTTTTGTCCGATAATAAAGAAATTTGGTACGAACATTTGTACTAAGCCAAGGACCAGACTTAATGATTTTAGTGCGGATCGGCCGAACAGTACTTCCGATACCACCATTTTTGTTTTTATTTTGGCTATAAAATGCTGAATTTTGCACCAATAGCCAAGAAATTCATGATAAATATTTATTTTAATTCATTGTAGTATGCTACCAATTTTGGTGCAGATCGACTGGATGGTACTTATGGTGAAGCTTTTTTCTAATTTCCGTGAACTTTTTACAAAAATTAATCATGTTCATTTTTTTTTTGTGACATATTTTTTTGGTTTTATTTGAAATTATACGACTATTTACCATACTTTATCATTTTAATTAATTTTTCATTTCCAGAAATAATGCTTTTATAAATTTCATATTGCCTAATATTTTGTCAGCCGCTAACAAATTTTGTACAATCATGACATACCACTAACGCATAATATATACTTACAAACAATTAATATTACCATCAAAATTCATAATTATTTTTCTCAGACCTACTTTTTCTAGCAAGGCTTGCTACGCTAGAGTTATTGATTTCACTATCTATTTCAATAAATTTTTTTTGTTGAATAAAGTGTCCCCTTTTTGCATTCTCTCTTGTTAATGGTAAATATTAATATCTGTACATTTCAACTTATGGTCAAACAATTATGAAAATCTGCCTGCCAAAATATTTCTGCCACATAGTGTGTATTTTTCAAAAGTGTCAAATTTTGTAATGGCTGCCATTTAAAAAACAGTTGACTAATTTCACTCAAATTCAATATCAAACCAGTCCCTAATAGTCTCCAACTGCCATAAAAATTTCAAGCTAAAATCTTCAAATTTACGGGTGTTATTGTGATGACAACACTGTGGATTTGCAACACTTTGAGAACCTCTTCAAACATTTTAACACGAATGTGTAACCCATGAAAGCTTCTAACACTGTCCCAAGTTTCATTGCCATTGGTCAAATAGCAGAGGCTCCACAGACTTCCAAAAAGTGGAAATATATATATACTATGTACCGAAGAATTTGAGTGACCTATATATTTGTGATTTACGACTCAGAATCGGCACGTTTCCGCAGGTCATGCCCCCAAATCCTTATATTGCACTGAATACATATTTTCCTTTGGAAAATACTCTAAAACATATTGCTGTGCTTCAACCCCGGTGAGTATGTATTTTCCGAGCATGTCAAATTTTGTAATGGCTGCCATTTAAAAACCAGTTGAGCAATTTTGAACAAATTCAATACCAAACCAGTCCCTAATAGTCTCCAATTGCCATAAAAATTTCAAGCCAAAATTTTTTAATTTGAGGGAGTTATGATGATGACTACTTAGCGGGTTAGCAAAACTTTGAGAACCCTTCCTCCGAAACTAGCTGATAAATTTCAAAAATTTTAACACGAATATGTAGCCCATGAATGCTTCTAACAATACTCTAAGTTTCATAGTCATAGGTCAAACAGAGAGGCTCCACAGACTCCCAAAAAGTGCCAAAATGAGCTAAAAGTGGAAATATGTAGATATATGTATATGATAGTGTGTACGGAATAATTTGAATAACCTATATATTTGTGATCTACGACTTAGGATTGTCGCTTTTCCACCAGTCCCAGTATTTTCTTTAAAAAAATTGATTTGCACCAATTAAGATTGTGCTCTGATGTTTGAGGTGCACTTGTATCAACATTGTTTCTCATTGGCCATGCAATGTCTGTATGTCATATTACCTATATTCATTAAAGGTCAACTTATTTGGTGCCACCAGAAGGTGTAGTATAGAGTATAATACTGAGGGATACTGTAATAAAAAATAATTGCATTATCTTTGCATGATATTACTGAAAATATTCATTGGCAAAGCAAATTTTTTGTTTGAAACAGCTAAAGTAATACAATAGGTGTAATATACCCATTCAATCATAGAAGTCTGCACGCAACTTACAAATTTATCTTTATTCCCTACCAATTGTGGATTCATTGAAAATGATATTAGGTACCATTTATGTGGCACTTGAAATTACTGTACATTCCTGTAAATGCAGCGTCATGCACACAAGTTTCATTGTCAGTGTAGCAGTGGCGTAGGAATGGGTAAGTGGTTTGGGGTATATACCCTGCCATGAAATTTTAAGACACCCTCACACGACCTAAAAAATAATCATTAATTGTGCTATTGGTTAAAAATTTTTTTGTCAAACCCCTTCCACTAAAAAAATTATACTCTTGCTAGGCAGTTTAGATTCTTTTGATCATATTGTTGGGGTGTGAGTCTTAAATTCAGAAAACGATATCATTATTTTCGCATATCAGCATAATTTCCAGGTTCAAAAAAATTTTACAAAATGTAAAGAGAAAGCAAACAACATGAAAGTAAACTAGCTTATATATTAATTATTGACTATTACCCAATACCCTATTCCAAATTTAAAAGTTTGCTAAAATGCAAAGAAAATGGTCTCCAAGACAAGCCAAGGGAATTGGGGTGGAAGAAATGGGTGGATTTATATGCCCAAAAAAGTTCAATATTAAAATATGTCCAAATGACTTATTTGGCAATAAAAAGCACCTATACCTATTAAAATTGCTCAAATAAATGCCAAAAATCAATACGAGTCTTTCAATGTGGGTAAAGCTAAGAGTGAGCGCTACCCACACTAAAATTTGTCTGGGATAAGGTTTCTTGTTTTTTCCCACTTTTTCCATAAAAAATTTAGATATTATACCACCCTAATTTTTTGTACAGATTACAGAATGTAGAATTGTAGAATTTGTAATAATATAAAAAACATCGCCTATCAATATCAATAGAATTCTGTATTTTTTGCTTTTTTTATGTTATAAGGTAGGTATTTAAAATAATATGAAGAAAAAAAAAAGTAGAAATATTTTAGTGACTGTTTTTCTTTTTTTCAGTTCTTTTTCCTTTTTGTTTGAAATTTGAATTTCTGTACTTTGTTGACTATATATTATTCCCAACGATGATACCTATAAAGATAGTGTTTGTGAAATGATAATGATAAATGTACATAGATTGATATTTTTTTCAAAGGATATTAAATTTGATAAGTATTCTAAAACAATGATGTTGGAGAGAAAAATATCACAAAATTTTAGGAACAATATTTTCATTATTAATTGCTGTATTTTTGTAGGTATGGAATTAGGTGCTCCCATATGACCATAAACTGGACTCAAATTGCCATATGTTTTCGCCTCTTGCCATACAGTTGGCAACTCTGATCTAAACAGATATTCTAGATCGTCATTCGGAAAATGATATAGAAATTGAAATGAGGTTTTTGGATCTTAAGAAAGTGAATGTATCCAAACATGGATAAGGACAATATTAATTTTTGGTTTTTTTTTAATAGAGTTGGCAACATTGACATTGTAGCAGATATTATTGGATGTACAGTGTTAGCATACATAAAGGAATAAGTGAGATAATTTTTTTTTTTTAATCATCTACTAGAGTTTGTTCCAACTTCCAAGGTACAAGTGTGCTAACATACTGTTGTAACGGAAATCCCACCTTCACTCATTCTTCATCATCATCATCACGATCACTATATATATATGTCATACGTACACTCTCACCACGAAGTGCTTTCCCCTACTACTTTCGATCGTACATTGCTGTTGCTTCGCCATTTCGTATTCTGTTAATAATGTATTTTTCATTCGTGCAATAAACCTCAATATTACCACAAGTCTCAAGTTCTTTCGATCCTCATTCTGTACGCCTCACATCATGGTAGCCATCGCTGCGGTAGAACTATGAGGAGAGACTTAAAAAATTTTTAAACAAATGAAATAATCTGTTAAATTTATTTTACTGTTGCGCGAAAATCTTTTCATGTTTTCTGTCGTGTAATATATGAAGAATTAATTGTTTTTTCTTCTCGAGAAATTTAAACTCGAAATTTAATTAATTTTAATTTTTTGAAAATTCAAAAAATAAAATCGTAAATTTGAAGCTGAAGTTCCCGACTTAATAACGGCCGAACCTGGAAGTCATCGAACGCTAAAACCAAGAAGGACCGCCAAAGAGATCGAGTGAACAGCCCAAGGAAAACTGCTCCCGTCGTCGAGGACTCATCGCAGATCCACAAAATCGAGGACCCAACTTTTTGGACAACTCCAAACAAAATTTAAGCAGCCAGTACAACGGTCAACAGCAAAGAACAGAAAACTGGGATTATTCGTCAGCGCAACAGATGAAGTAAAGTAAAATATTTTATTTTTGTAAAGGTAATATTTATTGAAGTTGGTTATTTTTCGTGGTACATAATTGTGTGTTTGAACTAGGTAGAATAATAATTAAATTTTTATGCCCCCAATAATTAGTCTGTGCGAAGGAAAATTGGGTGAATATAATATTAAAGAAGAAGAATTGAAAGAATTAATTAATAAATTTGAAGGTGAAAGAGTTATCGATATAAAAATAGAAACTTACGATTTACCCTACGTCACATATTTCACAGGGGAAATAATATTAGAGTCCTTTGTAGTAGATATTTCAGGAAGAATAGAAAATATTAGTAGCCTAAAATATATAAAAATTGCAGAATCCTCAGTAAACTATTTCTCAAATAGAATTTATAGTTCAGAAAAATCAAAAGAAAAATTCATGAATAGATTTTTCTAATTGAATAAATTAAAAAAACTGGATAAAATAGAAAATCGTGAAGAGAAAAGTTTAATAAAAAAATTAGAAAAAGAATCAATCGAAAATAAAAAATTCGCACCTATTTGTAATAAGGAAAATAATTTGTTAGGTTTTGAAAAAATAGAAGAAGAAATGGCATCCCCAAACGAAATTAAACCCATACAAGCCCCACTTGGAAAAGTTTTTAATGGGAAATACTATTTAGATTGGCGTAGAATGATCATATCTGCTATCCGAGGTGCAGGATACTATGATATTTTTGGGGAACACGAATTTTTACAGCCATATATAAACAATATTGATGATTTAAATTTTCGGCCAGATAGAAATATGATAAATTACTGTAAAATGCAGGATAACGCCAAAGCGTTTGTTTTAGAAAGAGTATCTAATGAAATAACAAAACAAATACGAGATTGCAATACAGCAATTCTTATGCTAAAAAAATTAGATAATATTTACGGCACAAAAACTTCTGTCACTGCAAATATGGCAAAAGCAAAATGGACTGAATTTAGATTTCAACCAGGAGGAAATATGAAAGGTTTCTTAAAGAAATGGGATGAATTAGTAACCGACGTGAGAGATAGTGGTAAAGAAGTAACCGAATCAGAGGAATTAGAAAATCTACAATTAGCCTTATGTTACGAACAGGCAATTGCGAAAATCCAGTATGAAAATTTACCCTTAAACGAGAAAAACTTAGACAATTTTAAAAGAATATTAAGGGAGGACTCTGATCAAAAATTCAGAGATCAAACTCTAAAGAAACAAAATAGTAATAATAGTCAAGTTAATAATAATTATAAAAATAATAATAACTATAATAGGAATAATTACAGGGGAAGATATAACAATTATAGAAATAGAAATAATTATAGAGGAAACGGAAATGGTCGTAATGGTTACACTAATAGTAATCGAAACAATTTTAATAATAATGGCAATTTCAATAACAATGGTAATGGTGTCAATAATGAACCAAATCAGAATAATAGTTCGAATGGTAATGGCAATACCGGTAATGGCAATTACAGAGGAAATGGTTACAGAGGTAACTCAAATTATAGAGGAAACAATTATAGAGGTAATAATTATAGAGGCAATAATAGGAATGGTAATCGAAATAATAATCCAAAAAGTTACAAATGTGGGCAATTTGGCCATATAGCACAAAATTGTAATGGTAATGGTTCACAAGAAAATAATAACAATAATAATTTTAATAATAGTCAGGGAACATATCCCCCTAAAACTAATACAAGCCAACCAAACTCTAATAAAAAAGAGAATTCGGATCAACAGGTGAAAATGTCCTGTATGGTAAAAAAATTTAATGGAAATAATAATGAATGGTTAATGAACGAGCTAATTAATAATAATAATAATAAAAATGAAAATTATGATATATTAAATCATAAAGCAATTTTGGATGGAGCTGCAGAAGTGCATTTAACATCTGACTTAGATAAATTAGTCGATGTTAAAAAATTCGTGACTCCAATAAAATTGCAATGTGCAGGAAAAAATACTTTTTTATATGCTACCCATATGGGAAGAATGGTGATCAAAGTCGAGAATTCCAGTAAGATTCAATCATTGATAGAGTTAAAGGACGTTCATTATGTGCCGGATCTAAATTTAGATATCATCTCAGCCATAAAAATTACGAACACTGGTATGATCAATATAGATCAACAAAAGGATATAGCTAACATATATTTTATTGAAAATGCTGAAATAATAATAACAGCAAAAAAAGAAGAGGGAATATTTTATGTATATTATAATATCGAAAATAAAAATAAAAACTATAATAATAATATGAATAATAATGATAATAACATAATATGTGCACCCGTCACTCAGAATATAGATGATGAATGGGATGATTTCACTGTGGAATTAGAAATTCAAGAAGATGACGATAATGAGGAATCATCTGAGGGGGGTGAGAAAGATGAAATAAAAGAAGATAATAATGAAATTGAGGAAATACCTCAAAATCCACAAATAAATAATAATATTAATAAAAAATTAATTATACATAGGAGATTAGGGCATTTGAATGCCAGATATTTACAAAAACTTAAAAATTTGGCAGTAGGCATTCCAGATAATATAAATTTTAGGGATGAGGATTTCTTAAATTGCCAAATATGTTGCATTGCTAATAATTCGAGATTGGGTCATAATAGTGTTAGAAATAAACCTACTCGAAAACTAGAAGTAACATCCTCAGATATTATAGGTCCATTTACTCCTTCAGTAGCAAATCAAAAATATATCCTAACATTTATAGATCATTTCTCGAAGTATACGTTCGTGATGCCCATTGTTAGCAAAAGTCAGGTAACGAATGAATTTAAGAATATTATATTATCCATGAAAAATAAATTCCCAGAGTACCCCATAGGGACTATTAGGTGTGATAACGCCAAAGAATATACTGATATAAAAATACTAAATTATTGCAAGGAAGCTGGCATAACGATGGATTATGTGGTACCATATTCTCCGGAATTGAATGGTGTTGCCGAAAGGCAAAATCAAACTTTAATGAGGAGAGTACGGGCCATGCTAATTGATGCCAACCTGGACATAAAGTATTGGTCTTATGCTGTGGTAACAGCGGCCTATCTAATTAATAGATCCCCCACAAAGGCAAACGAAGGATATAAAACACCCTACGAACTATTCTATGGGATAAAACCAAACCTTAAAAATTTAAAAGTTTTTGGAGCATTGACCTACAGACATATTCCTGTAGAAGTCAGAAAGCAAAATGCCACCAAAGCCAAAGCAAAATCTAAAAATAAAATTGACCCAAAGCTAGCTCATAGAGCCGAAAAAAATATAATGATGGGTTATACAAATACGGGATATTGTCTTAAAGACCCCTACAACACAAAATCATATATTTCATGTGATGTTAAAGTGGATGAAACCCAGAACATAAAATCATTACTCATAAATAATAAACCATTAGTAATAAAATCATCAGATTACGAATACGATTTGGGAATAATTAATCCTGTAATCATGAATATAAATATAAGATACAATAAAATATATATAGAAGATAATATACCCAGAAATTATTCTGATATAGAATCAAACCCTTTTAGAGATGATTGGATCAGAGCAATAAATGACGAATTTAATTCTCTCGATGATATGAATGTGTGGGAAATAGTCGACTATGATCGCCAAAAACTAATAGATACAAGATGGATATTCACAATTAAATTTGATGAATTTGGGAATCCAAAACCCAAGGCAAGGCTTGTAGCAAGAGGTTTTAAGGATAGAACCGAATATAATATTGCGGAAACCCATGGCCCCGTAGCATCAATAGGGACAATAAGATCATTGCTATCTATAATAAATAAAGAAAAATTAATTATGGTACAGTACGATGTAAAAACTGCGTACCTAAATTCACCAATTATTAAACCTATATTTGTACGAAAACCTGAAGGTGTGAATATCAACACAAATCAGGTTTTAGAATTAAAAAAATCTATATATGGATTAAAAACATCTAGTAAGTCATGGTATGATCTGTTGGACGCAAAAATAAGGGAAATGGGCTTTATTAAAACTAAGAGCGATAGATGCTTATATACACTAATTAATAATAATGAAAAAATATATTTTCTAACCTACGTAGATGACATATTGATCGCATCGAACCTGCAGTCATCAATTACAAAAATAAATGAGGAGCTACAGAAAGATTTTACGATCACCATCATAAATAACCCAAAATTTTTTGTGGGACTAGAAATAAATAGAAATATAGAACAAAACACAATAATACTCTCCCAATACAAACACATAGAAAAAATGCTGAAAAAATTTGGAATTTCGGAGTTGAAAAATACGAACACTCCGATGGAAACGGGATTAAAATTGGATAAAATTGAAGGTGGCATAGATGACACCGAATATAGGTCAATGATAGGTGGATTGCTATACTTAGCGAGACTTACAAGACCGGACATTTTATTCCCGGTGAATTTTCTATCCCGATTCCAAAATAACTCTAACAATACATTAAAAAATTATGCAAAGAGAATTTTCAAATATATTAATAATACGAAAAATTACAATATAATATATAAATCAGAAGGGGATGGTATACAGGCCTATATTGATGCCTCGTATGCACCCCAAGTAGATGAAAATAATATAGACATAAATAATTTAGGAAAGGGAAAATCCATAACAGGATTTATGATATTTTCTTATGGGGATTTAGTAGAATGGAACTGTGGTAAACAAACTATTCACGCATCATCTAGCACGGCAGCGGAAATAATCGCAGTTTATGATGCACTAGATACTATAAAAGTCACACAAAATATGAATTATGAAATTTTAGGTGAGAAATTAAGCGTAGATATAATGGAAGATAACATTTCAACGCAAAAAATATGTTCAGGGGGTAGTCAGAAAAAATCGAGAGCCCTAATGATCAAATGCTACTCAATTTTGGAGGCATTTGAAGAAAAAATAATATTCTTTAGAACTGTAAGCTCCGAAAATCAGTTAGCAGACATTTTGACAAAATCACTAGATCGATCAAAATTCGAAAATATTGTTGTCAAAATATTAAACGAAACGAATATTTACACATAATATAATATAAAAATAATTCGTTTATTCCAAAGTCATAATATATTTCAGAATTCATCATCATAATATAAAAGTCGTCCCAAGTCCAAAATATAAGTCGTAACATGAAAATAAGTGCTTAAATATAACCTTCAATTTAATGCAAAATTAGTACTCAACAATACCATTTACCAGAAAATACTTGCAATAGATAAATGCTTCAAATCTCGAAAATATTAACAAAGAAAAAAGCAAGAAAATCAAGCAAGTAGAAACCCTACATTTCGAATAATAAAAATTCTGTACATTTTTCAACAACCGTGAGAGAAATACACGTAATATTCCCACACGAAGTAATGAAAGGTAATTCTACGACAATAAACACAATAGAGATTAAACCCATTACATGACCGCAAATTAAGATAAGTCGAAAACGTTCCTCTATCATATAAAATGTTGTAAGCGCCAGTTCAAACACAATGATGTACTCGAAAGATAAAGAAGCGATGCGATGAATATTATTCTATAATCTTTTCATGTCATGTACAACAGATAATACCTGTAAAACGTAACGTTTCTGATAACCGATCGTGTGCCTCATAAACCTTTGTCAATTTATTTAATCGTGATTATTTTTTTTTCTTTTTTTTCCTTTCTTCAATTCTTATATAGACGTAAATGTTCGAGAATATTTTCAGAGCACACTTCCGAATATATTTTATATTAGTCATCAATGTATACGAAAAACTTTTTGCATGTTACCATTTTTATTTTTTTTTATATATTTTTATAATTATTAATATTTTTTATTCGATGCCATATATTATTCAGCATCACATATTAACCTACTATTGCATGTATTTTACTATTTATTTATTTATTTATTTTGAATTATTATTCTCGAAGCACAGCAAACCAAAATTTTTTTTTAGAAACATAGAGTTACCATAATATTTAAATTAATACGATGTCAACATTTTTTTAGAAAATATTTTATTACGTATATATCATTTTTAATATTAACATTTTTATATAAACAATAATAATTTTACTTTCAGCGTCGAACATGATGAAGAACTCATTCGATAAAATTTCAGGGGGGTGTTGTAACGGAAATCCCACCTTCACTCATTCTTCATCATCATCATCACGATCACTATATATATATGTCATACGTACACTCTCACCACGAAGTGCTTTCCCCTACTACTTTCGATCGTACATTGCTGTTGCTTCGCCATTTCGTATTCTGTTAATAATGTATTTTTCATTCGTGCAATAAACCTCAATATTACCACAAGTCTCAAGTTCTTTCGATCCTCGTTCTGTACGCCTCACATCACATACAACTGTCTCCCCTACTGACCTTTCTATTAACGTTGTATTCATTTCTACTGCTTAAAGATGACGAATCTCTTTATTTTAAACTAATTACAGGTACCAGAATTTAATTTAAGTCACTTGAAATAAAAAATCTGCATTTTTAACTAACTTTCATGAACATTAAATCTCATTATCACAGTGTATTCCTCTGATTTATCATCTGTTATCATATACAATATGAGAGAAAGAGAGATAGCAGCACCTTTTTATCATTATTTCTCTTTCTCTTTCTAACGCATTCCAGTCAGCCAATTTACATTTGGCTTATGGGAAATACTCCTTCCATCATGTTATATATTTCAATGCTTAAACCTCAATTTTATCAACACTAAAGTCAAAGTAGGCACCCTCTGGTAGCCCATTTATCAAACATGTTGATTTTGGGATACACACTGTTTTTTAGGGTTTTTGCTTGCAAAAAACCCTATTAAAATCGCTGTTTTTCCTTTCCTGCTTCATTATTCCTCAGCTTGAGTTCTATGTTTTTCTTTTGACTGTGAAAATAAAATATTCTATTCTATGACAATATACACAGTGCGTCTCATAAGTTCTGAGACTAATGCACCCAAACCTACAAAAAAAATTCAAAAATTTTTTCAACACGATTTTTATACGAAATAATCTCCCTTAGCTTTAATACAACTGTTAGCGCGATCTTTTAACTTATTTAAGGCCTGAGAAAACGCTTTGATTGCATTGAGTTGGCTGTCACAGCTTTTTCGATCTCCGGAATCGAGGCAAAATGATTTCCTTTCAGGTCCATTTTGAGCTTTGGGAATAGAAAATAGTCTGGAGGACTCATGTCTGGTGAATACGGGGGTGGAAAAGCACAGGGATCATTTTTTTGGCCAAAAACTGGACATTGAGCGCAGCTGTGTGTGCCGGCGCATTGTCATGAAGCAGGAAGAAAGACCGATCACTCCACAATTCCGGCCTGACGCGTGCGATTTTTTTACACAGGCGGTCCAAAACACCATTATAGAATGCGGCACTCGCAATGGTGCCCCGAGGAACACTTTTCCTGGCTTTAAAACAAAATTTAATCGCGTTACGTTGTTCGCAATTTTCGGCCATGTTCGAATTGTGACACACATAACCGACTATATGTCGCGTTCAATTCTGCCAAACTGAAACTAATTGTTCAAACGCCTTGAAATTTTAACCATGTGTACAAGAAAGATGTGGAAACAAGTCCCTAAAATTTTATGAAGATCGAGCCATTAGTTTCGATTTCACAGCGCCAGTCTCAGAACTTATGGGACGCACTGTGTATGTGATTATTTATTTATTTTTCTTCTTTTCCTTCTTCATTTTCTTCAACCTGTGTTTTATTTTTTATTTTTCAACTGTAAAAAAATGAAAATAAATTTTTGTCTATTTATATGATATTATCTGTGACCACTTATTTTTTTTTTATTCTAATTTTGCGATAAATTTATGGAAAATGTAACAATTAACAATAACGTTTCAATTTCAACTGTTTCGCCTTCGTTAAGTATTATTAACTGAAATATATAACTATATCCCTTCCTTTCAACAGTTGTCTTCTTTATGAAAATACATATTTCTGAAATTTCTCAATTATTCATATTTTTTTATTTCCAGTTTTTATTCATAAACTCTGTTTGATAGGACTACACCAACTTACACCAACTAACACCAGGAGGGCGATTCCACAAATGTTTGAATGTTATATGATTATGCGCCAAGTTTTACTTGAATATTTGTGGAATATCCCTACCAGTGTAGGTTGGTGTAAGTTAGTGTAATCATATCAAACAGAGCTATAGTTGATGTTAATGGTGCCACCCTAGGGTCACTTTTCATGACAAATAAAACAAACTTAAAAAAAAAAAGAAAGATAAAGCAAAAACCCTGTTGCCACATTGTCTAGCAATGTAGCTTGTTAACATTGAGAATGTACACAATTAAAGCTTTCAAAAGCAATTACACAAAAACTACAAGTGGTAGAAAGCTGAAATTTCTAGGAGACATCTACATAGGTTATCTGAAGATTCCTTGAAATTTTGGCTGAAATTGCCAATTCATTTCTAAAGATTTTACTGGAATTCTGTTTAAATCCTGTAATTTTAATGATAGGAATTCGCTAAAGTTGCAGAATATGAACAGAAAGTTGGTGATATCTTGAGAAATAAATGTATGATTTCAGCCAAAATTTCTGTGAATCTTCAGATAACCCATGTAGATGTCTCCTAGAAATTTCAGCTTTCTACCTTTTATGGTTTTTGTTTAATTGCTTTCAATAAGTTTAATTCTGTATGTTTTCAATGTTAAAAACTGCTCATTTTCTCAAAATCAACAATGTTAGTGGCGCAGTTTAGTGGTAGCTTTACATCCCATTAATCAATAAAGACTTTGACCAAACTCAAATTGTGTCAGAATTTCCTTCCTTGGTATCAGATCCATGAAAATAAAACAAAGCTTTTTGTTTTACTTGCCCATTTTTTTCACTTACTTTCACTTCTGAGCACCGTTAGATTTGGCTCTGTAAAATTCAAAGGAGGCAGAAAATTAAAACTCACATTTCACTCCACAATTACGTAAGCAGTACGTACATATACTAGAGCCCTGTAGATATAGTATGACAATACACCATTTTGTAACCACAATTTATTTCAGATAATCCTTTCAGAACTTCAGCTATACCTCAAGAACCAGTGATACAATTTTATTAAAATTTTCACAGAATCTTCAATATACATATATCAATGTTTCACCAAAGTTTTAGATTTCTAAAAGTAATGGTTCTCTTGCAGTTGCATTTGATAACATTGATTGTATAGTTTGTTTGAATAATATTTTGGATGATAAGAGGCTTGTTTCTTTGGCCAATAAATCTGTTGGGCAAAAGCAGATTTCAAGTGAAACAATAGCTTTGTTTGATAGGACTACACCAACTCACACCAGCATACACCAGGAGGGCAAATCCTCAATTGTAGAAATGTTATATGATTTTGTGCCAAGTTTTACCTGAATATTTGTGGAATAGCCCTTCTGGTGTAGGTTGGTATTATATTTATTTGAAATTCGATTTATAAAAAAAGTCTTTTATTTAAACATAATAATTAATTCATGATACAAAGAACAATAAAATTCAGGAGACACGAGAGAATGTGATGTTATCTACAAAAAATAATAGAGGCTAGAAATTTGAAAAATAACTGATCTGGCAGAGTTGCCAATTCACAACACTCCCCTGCAACACAGAAGATACAAAAAGGATTCCAAATATGGAATAAAGATATTAAAGATAAGTTCATTTAAACGCTCAGGTTAAAAAAAGTTAATTAAATCAAATGATTAGTAGAAACCTAAATTCACCAGCGATGATTCAAGCTTACTTGCAGGAACTGATTTAGTTAACATATCAACTAAGTTCAAATTAGTATCAACATAATCGAGTTTTACCAATTTCTTACCAATAAGATCATTTACATGATGATATTTCAAATCAACATTTTTCATTTGACTGTAGTTACCATTTTACTATGCAATTTTCAAACAGGCTTGGTTATCTCCATAAATCACACTTGACCCTACATCAACCCCTAGATCAATTAAAAGACTACAAATCCGCATAAGTTACCTGGCACATTCAGATAACACTACATATTCAGATTCTACAGTTGATAGGGCTACTATAGATTGTTTTTATATGCTTTTATTCTTGTGAAGAAATATGAACTATTAACGGATCAAATTGTATGAAAATATCGACGAAAGACTTTAAATGGTTGTAGACATTGAGCGAAGACTAGACACACACTTTACGAACACATAAATAAAACAGAAAATATTCACTTTCACGAACTTTTATTTCCACATAAAAATGGTGGAGATGTTAATTCATCAATGTCTGATGAGCGACAAGAGGCACACAAAATATAATATCACAGTTGAGTTTCAAACATAAAATCACAGATTACAAATAGTATCAAATCAGTGTTACCACAACAAATGATATGTGAGAATAATACGCTAACGTATAATATAATTTGCTATCATTCTCACAATTCTACTCACTCAATTTGTTGAAGTACACCAAATGATCAACTTTAGCATTGCTTTCACGTGTTGCAACACACACACACACACGTACACTTATATTCGTTTTTATCAGTTGTTTTTTCAAATTTTGTTTGATTGTCTTGGAAAAAAAGTAAGAAATTTTATTTTCTCTTTCGCCATTATTTATTTTTTCAAATTGTAAAAGCGTATTTTTTTAAAATCGTTTTCAACCTAACTTATTTAGATTTAAAAAGAATAGTATTACCAAGCACAAGAATTAAATATCCAGACATTGACTTCCAATCTGGCTCTGATGCCCAAAAAGCATCACAAAATGCATCGAGTGGTGCAGCACTTTCATTTCATTTGTATACCAATTTCTGAGTTCTCATAGTAACAAGATACTTCCGGATGCAAACCAAATACTTGTATGTCTCTTCTGTAGCAGACAAGGAGTAACGACAGCAAATTTACTGCAAAGTTTACATCTAGGCAACTTCTCCCTATGATATAGTTTAAAGCACCAAGCAATTTCTGAAACTTTTTAACACACAAACTACTATTTGTACCATTTGCCTTACTCAAATCCAGTTTTAGCTCCACAGGTAATTTGGTTGGTTTTGCATGATTCACTCCAAACTTGAGTGCACTAGATTCGATATATTTCTACTGATCAATTACAATGCTCCCCTCTTCAATACTCAAGTGGAGACTGACAAAATGTTCAATGTTCTCCATAGTTTTAACCAAAAAATGTTTCGTAAGCACATCAATCACATTCTGCAATGCCAACTGATTAGGACCTGAAATAAGAATATTATCTACATAGATTATTAAACCAGTGTCAGATTTTGTGTACAGACAAAGTTCTGCTCTTGATTTTCTGAAACCATTCTTAATAAAAATTCTGTCGATCATTGAGTACCAACTCCATGGGGCCTGCTTAAGACCATACATTGCTCTCTTCAGCTTCAAAGCAACTCTCCTGGATGATGGATATCATTGAGGCAGTTTGACGAATACTTCTTTTTCCAAAATTCCATTAAGAAATGCAATTTCAATGTCAAGTTATCAAATAACCATCTTCTTATAAACAGCAACTGACAGAAATGTTTGGATGGATGTGATGTTGGAAACTGGAGCATGTTTCTCAATGGTTTTGACTCATAAAGCCCTTGGCTACTAATCCTGCTTTGCCTATCTAACCATCAGCTGTGTCCTTGATTTGGAAAATCCACCTTGTATTGATCAGATGTTGAGACTGTATTGGTACTTGTTCCCAAACTTCATTTTTCTCTATTGATTCCAATTCTTTATTGATAGCGATCTTCCAGAAACGTTGATCTTCTTCATTCATAGTGTCTAGATTTTGAAATTTTTCTGATATTTAGATATTCATTAAGTTGACTACAGTTCTTGGCTCAGACTCATCTTCGGATTCATCCCAATCGGTTCTCTTCAATAACTTGAACATCTTCAGTTTCTGATTCACATTCTTCATTTGGTTCAGTTTCTTCATTTTTAAGATCATCAAAAAATATGACATTGCAAGATACAATGATTTTGCGTGAAGCCAGGAATACTTTGTATCCTTTTGAATCTGGAGGATACCTGACAAATACACCTTCTTCGCCCTTAGCATCAAATTTCTTCCATTTCTGATCTGGAATCTGAACAACAACTTTGGCTCCAAATGGTCTAAGTAAATTCACATAAAAAACATTTCTGTTGTAGAAGAGTTTGTATGATCTTTTACCCTTCATGGAAGACTTTCCAACTTGATTCAATGTATATATGACATACGCCATTGCTTCCACCCAAAATTCTTTTTTCGGGTTGTTCTCAATAAGGATTGTGGTTACTGCTTCAGACAATGTTCTCATCTCACGCTCAATTCAACCATTTTGTTCAAGAGCAAATGGACAGCTTAGTTCATGAATAATTTTATGATTGGAGCACAATAGAGATGTGTCGTTTAACTGAGAACTAATTCATTTGAACTAATCTTTTGAAAGACCTAAATGAATGAGACCGAAAGATGAGAATGAACTAGTTCATTTTGAACTAAAAGATATTATCAAATCAAAGTTTTATTGTATAGATATACAAGCTAGTTCACTTTTATATGTCACAGCATTGTTGTTAATCACTGGATGAGTGGAATTTCTTATCAATCAACAAAAAATGAAACGAAATAATAAGCGTTTTTGGGGAATGAAATGTCTTCTTTTATACGCAAGTATATCTATATATACGAATTATATATAGATATACTCGATTGTAAAAGAAGTCATTTCATTCCCTCAAAGGCTTTCTATGTCTGAAATTAACTATGTATAGAAAATATATACGAATCAGCTCTCCACATGAAATAATACATACTCAAAGGTTTGATTCATGCAGCTCATTTTGTTCATTTTGAACTAGTTCACTGAACTAGTTCATTCAAAAGACCAAGACCTGCTGAAATAAATCCACCAAATGAACTAAAACGTGCATCTCTAGAGCACAAACCATTAATGTCGGCATTCAGTTCTTCTGTACCATTGTCACTTCTGATACAAGATTTCTTGCCAGTCTGCATTTCAACTCGATTCAAGTAACGGTAAATAACTCAACAGAATTTCTTTTGTTTTTCATAAAACAAATTGTACGATATTTACTAAAGTTATCCTTAAGTACAAGAGCATATTTTGATTTTCCCAGAGAAAGCGTAGGATAAATCAAAAGGTCTGTGTGTGTCAATTCACCAACATCTGTCACAATACTGCTACTATTCTGAAATGAAAATCTCGTAATTTTTCTTTTAGTACAATTGACACATTTAAATTCATTTAATTCCCTCTGAAACTTGATTTCCAAACAATTCAACAAATCCCTAGTAAACTGCAGATTCCGATGTGCAAAGCATTTGTGCCACTGACCCAAAAAAAGACAAGAAATTTTGATTTTTCATTGTCATTCACTAGATGAAACACTACCAAGTTTTGACAACAAACCATTACTCTGGATCACCTTGAGTGGAACTATCCACCAATCATTTTTATTCATTTCAGCTACTATCTGAAACAAACCTTTTACAAGTACAATACAATTTACATTAAATTTGTAACAGCCTAAACTAGGCCAAAAAAGGAAACGAAATTATACAGGTAACGCAAGAATGTATTTGGAAAAAACAGTAGAAAACAGACTGACTGTCCAAGTCCAAGCCATACAAAATCAGGTAAATCGATCAATATTGGTTGGTCCCACTCCAGAACTGAAGCCAGGGGTCACATTCAAGGTTTCATTTAACATATTGGGGTGATCACTTTCACACAAATTTGAAAAATCAATTAAATCGTCACTAAAATCTCCATCAACAGTCGCCACTTTGTAACAGCCTAAACTAGGCCAAAAAAGGAAATGAAATTATACAGGTAACGAAAGAATGTATTTGACAAAACAGTAGAAAACAGACTGACTGTCCGAGTCCGAGCCATACAAAATCAGGTAAATCGATACCCTCATATTGTACATAAAACATGTTAAGGATGGACAGTGAAAAAGCAGATAAGTAAAATCTAATTCGACGACCTGATAACATCCTAAAATTACGGGTATTATATACACACAGAAAGCTTGCTATAAATTCATCAACTTCTTTGATTCAGATTCACAGTTTTTAGCTTAATGGCCCTTTTTGCCGCATTTTTGACATTCAGCATTTCTCTTTGCTTAAAGTTTTTCACAAATCATCACTGCTGGCCTTTGAAGTACTGGATCCCTGAGATGACTGAACAGGTAAACCATGAAATGAACTGGTAGTATTGCTTCTCTGTGGACATTTTCTAGCTTTGTGATCAGGTTTATGACACACAAAGCAAATACCAATTCTATAATTCGATTTACGATGGTTTGAATTTTTGGAATAACAAACATGTGATTCTTTTGAAAAGTACTGATTCAAGCAATGATCCTCAGCAACCAATGACAAAATCAGGTCTGAAATCTCCAGATTTTTATTTAACTAACTGGCTGCCCCAATACTGTTGAACCTCTTTAGCAAGGTATTGAGTAGATGGGTATAAAAGGCAAATTCAGAAATAGAGTCATCCATACTTTTAATATGATCAGAAATTGATTCAAGTCTACAAACATTTTCTTGAAGTGACTGATCATTATTAAATTTAAAATTCTGAAATTCATTGTGAAGTGTTTCCAGATAATTTTCAGTCATGCCATATAGCCTTTCTAATTTTTTCAATACTTCACCATGACTTTTAAAGTTAGCAATTACAAGCAATAATGCTTCAGAGACACTAGTAGCAATAACTGTCTGTAGTTTGAGATTGATATCTGCTTTGCTAATTTTATTAGCCTTAGATTTCAAATTTGCCTTTTCATTTCTTATCAACAGATTCACCACAAATTTCCATGCAATGTAATTTTCTTTACCTTTCAGATGACAGTTCAGGTTTGAATTGTTTTCTTTAAGTTTGTGAGCCATTCTTAACAGCGGAATTTGATGCGGAGCCTTAAAGCTAATTCAGGTGCAAGTAGATTCACAGATTTGTAGATACAGAGCCTTGATGCTGAGGTTGATTCTGATTCATTGATCACATTGGATGTAATACAGCTGAACATTACACATAATCGTGAAAAACAAGAATACACAGTTCAATGAGCATATCTGGGCCCATAACCTATTGTAATTATTTGAAATTTGATTTATAAAAAAAGTATTTTATTTAAACACAATAATTAATTCATGATACAAATAACAATAAAAGTCAGGAGACACGAGAGAATGTGATGTCGTTTACAAAAAATAATAGAAGCTAGAAATTTAAAAAATAACTGATTAGGCAGTGTTGCCAATTCACAACAGTTGGTGTAAGTTGGTGTAATCCTATCAAACATAAAATTAGTAAAATGGTCTCAAACTATTAAAATTTCTAAAATAAAACATGAACATTAATGAGTTCACTTATGTGCTGTTGAATACAAAATGGCGTATTGCAGACTCATATATCTGTAGGATTTTACCTAAACCTCATAGTTGAAATTTGTATTTCTGTTTGAGAAGAAATCAGCTGAAATTAATTATATTACCGAAGTCAACGAATAAATTTCCACAGGTTATGAAAAACGGTCAGTTTAATAAAAACATAATAATAATAATAATTAATAATAATAATAATATTTAATAATAATTAATAATAATATTTAATAATAATTAATAATAATTAATAAATAATAATAATAATTAATAATTAATAATAATAATTATTATTAATTAATAATAATAATAATATTAATAATTATAATAATAATAATAATAATTATAATAATAATAATAATAATAATAATAATAATAATTAATAATAATAATAATAATTAAGAATAATAATAATAATAATAATAATTAATAATAATATAATAATTATAATAATAATTAATAATAATAATAATATAATAATAATAATAATAATTAATAATAATAATAATAATTAATAATTAATAATATAATAATAATTAATAATATAATAATAAGAATTAATAATAATAATAATAATAATTATATAATAATACTAATATAATAATTAATAATATAATAATAATAATAATAATAATAATAATAATAATATTGATAAAAAGTGAAATTAAATAGTTTCAAGAGAAAAAATACCATCTGCTCGCCAGTTTCTTCAACTTGAATAGTTCCGTCACTAAAAAATGAATAAAATTTTTCTTTTTTTTCTTAATACTTCTGAATAATTTTTGTCGTCAAAAAAACAATAAAACGGCGGCAATTAGCAAAAGTTTGAAACTAATTAATGAAAACAAACTTTAATAAATACAAAATTGCACAAGAATGTTGAAAAACTATTAATGAGTAATCATTACGATTAGGTAAATAAAAGAAAAATATAAACAAGTCGATGCAACAAACATAATAAAATATCCTTCGTAAGAAACGCACGTGTTCTGTACAAAATGGAAGTATCACAGGCGAAATAAAAATCACGTTACAAAATTATTTGGTAACATTAAGTATATGGCCATTTAGTCATTAAACATTTCAAAAATGGTGCTTATTCTCAGAAGTTTATAAAAAAATTCTAAAAAATCCATATAAAATTAGGCTTTTTATAAAATTTTAAATGCAATAAAAACACTCAGCTGATTAAAAAGAATAGAAATCAAAAAACTGAGTGAAAAAATTTTTCAATTCGAAAAATATATTCATAACATAATTATGACTCAGTTATATAATATCACAATAAAATATCATTCAATTTATATGTAGTAAAAAATGGGTTACAGGGTAGAAACATAATTTATACCCAGGACCCAACATCAAACATATTTGAAATTAAAGAAGAAAAAAGGGAACAACAAATAGAAATAAGTTTTACGATAAATAAGAGACTATGAATTTTCAACCAGAAAAAGTTAATATTAAAGGATTATCGTTTGGAGCTTGCAAGTATAGTAAACTACCATCTTTTAAAATGTACGCAAAATATCAACGTAGCTAATTTAAACAACTGCATTCCAAAAATACTACTTAAAATAAATACTAATCGACTAAGAAATTTTATTCATAATGCCAATAACTGTAAATTTTCAGTAAGTAAAAATAACTGACGTTCAGAACACCGCCATATAAAAGCCCTGTCATCGCCAGGTTGTGAAAAAATGATGACTAAATCATAATTGGAGAAATCGAGAGTGTATGTTATCAGCACATTGGCACCAGCCGTAAAACTTCCCAGTAATCTTGTAAGTAAAAACAAATTCGGTTCGAAAAAAGAAAAAAACAATTCTTGATGGTCACCCATCCAACTGACAGCGAAAAAAATGCTGCTTCAAAGTGTTTTTGGCCCATATCTGCTGCCCCTTTCACGTTTTCAGAATTTTGAAAAAAAGTATCTAGATGTGATACTGATGCACCCTCATGCCAACTTTCAGCCTTCCAGCCCAATAAGAAGTACGAAAAATAAATTGGGACGGAAATCCGGATGTTTTTGAATTTTATATTGTAGATTATTCCAGAATACACATTCGTCTAGCGAAGTGGAACAAAAATTAGTTCTATCTCATGTTCAATCCACTACTTCTCTTTCAATTCGATGAAAATCAGAACCAAAGAATCTTACATTTCACGAAACAAAAACTAAAGAGGACTTACGTAGTTTTGAAGACTAATTAGTTCCATTCAACATACAGAACTTTAACTTTTAGAAGGGCCATTCTGCTAATATTCACTACATGCGCCAATAAGAAGCGCATGTGATTCAAACATTAACGAAATAGCCCCCACAAAAGTTCGAAGTTTCGTACTTTTTTACCACATCGAACACAACTACTGATAACCTTTCGGTTTCCAACTTATAATTCAGATAAAATTAATGTTCGTTCAGAATAAAAGAATACTAGTTGTCACTCGCGGTCTCCACCTCCTTACATGAAATGGCTATCTTCCCTCCCTTTATTTTTTTCCATCTCTTTCATTTCATCTTCAAACCTTTTATTCAACTGGGCCATGTATATAATATAGTATAGGTCTTCGACTATATGCTAGATAAACACGCCATGTCAATGGAAAATTGAAGCACACGTAAATGACGTCACAATAGGACAAATGCATGTTAAATCCAATAAGGATTTTTTGAAGAAAAAATATCAAAAAAAGTTTATTTTTTCTTCTAAAATAAATTTTTTAATAGAAAAAAAAAAAGAAATGGTTACGTACAATTTTCAAAAAAAAAAACAACTCCAACCTGGCTAAAATCAACTTCAAAAACCTGGAAATAACAGCAATATAACCTGGGTAAAATAACTTCTTGCCTCAATGTGACGTCACATTCCATATGTATCAGTGCTTCAACGGGAATCATTATACAAGATTGTACATGGCGTGTCTATCTAGTATATGGTCGAAGGTATAGGTACTTTACTCTTCAATTTTGTAACTTTTTGTTGTTCCATATATCTCACAAAGGTGGTGATACAAAAATATGAAATTTTGTGGAAATATTAATGTGGAATACCTTGTAGTGAGAGATATTCTCACCAGAAGGAAATTCAACAGAATTTAAGCGTGTTCAACTACTTCGTACATAAGTATGGGTAAGCCAAAACCAAGGCAAACACTGGCGATTTTAGAGCCAGTTCGAGTGGTTTATATACGGCTTATTTGCACGCACACAAACACACGTACGTAAGATAATACGTACGTTGGTGAGAACGGCCAGGTCGCATCATCCCCTATCAAGATAAGAGATGGCTGGCTGGTTTGTGTATGAATTGTGACATCATCTTATTGTGTCACAATTCGGTACTCGTACATTACCTGCAAGTACATACAGGTAATTATGATCGAATGTATTTTGTGTATTTAACGTCACAAGGACGATTGTTTGCCTGCCCTTTGGGGTGGCAACTGTTGTCAAGGGGTCTGAGCCCCTATACTTCACACAGGAGAGTCCCCACAGCTACTCCCCCCAGTTTTTGCGCCGCAAAAATGATCAAAATGCGCAAGGCCTGGGGGGATGTGCGGGTTTAACGCTGTTTTTGATCGGCCTCCCACTTCACCAGGGTGCTACCTACTGCAGCCCCAACACACTCGTAAGATTTCTTATGAGCCTGTGCTCGGGCCAAGTAGTTTGCCCGGCTGTCCTCTCCCTTACACCTTGGTGGTCGGTTTTTGGTGAAGGCGTAGGGATGACAACGGGAGTGAGGGGGCAGCGGATGTTTAAACTGAGGCTGCCTGAGCATCAGGAAGTTTGAATTCCCCGATGCCAAGGCGGCCATCTTCACCTTTTTGTTGGCTGCCCTCTCTGCCGTAAACAGGAATCTCATCGGTTCCCTGGTCTCCATTGACTTTGGTTCCTGCATTGGGGGTTCTGTCGTCGGAGTCAGTTCCAGTGGAGTCTGGGGAGGAGAGATGATGGTTGGAAGCGGAGTTGTCATTTCCGCGAGAACACTCTCCACGGTTGGTGCCATGTCCATCAGGAGTTCCTCCTCAATTTGATCAAGTTCCGACTTCTGTTCCGGAATTTGCCCAGTGTTCTTGGCAACTTCCGGAACTTTTGGGTTCTTGGTCGTGTTGAGGAAGATTCGGGTTGGTAGAGACATTGGAATAGGTGTAAAGGAAAACGGAGAGCCTAAAATATCGTTCAGAAAACACGTCTGAGAGCTAAGACAGTTCTGAAGTGGGTGAATTTACTGCTATTTTTGATTTACCATTACAGTTCCGTTTCATTATTTTCACATCTTCTTATCAGCATGTAGAGGGGATAGCACTTAAAATTCTCGGCCGTATGCTAGTTTTCCAAAGTTATGCCGGAAATAAACTCATAGAATATTTTATTCGAATTTTATTACAAATGAATCTCCATTTGTGACGTCACGACGTTGAGATTATCTTTGTATTTAACGGTAAAAGCATGTTGCGATGTTTATTTCCGTATCGCACATGGATTTGTTTATTCCTGTCATTTTCTTTTTGTTGGCATTCCTTGTTTGCTTATCGCCGGAGTTTCTTTTGTCTCACAGAGTTCCAATTTTTGTTGCATATTTTTTAGCGGGTTTCAACTTACGTAGCGGATATTACTTTTTCGGGAGTAAATTTTATTTTTGCATTAACCTCTCAGACATGCGAGAAGGATGGGAATTTTTGCATTTTTTACTGCCTAGGGGCCTGGCTCTTTTTCGTGGGAATATGGGTGCCTTGGGATCTAATGTTTTGGTAATAACATCGTCCGAAAACTTCATAGACTTTTTTATTTTTGGTGTTTTCTCTTTTGTGAATTTGTTATTTCACATTTTTCAACGGATTCTTCTATGTTTGTTGGTGAGTTGGTCTGGATATTTTCTATGTATTCTCTCGGTATCCTCTTTATTCTTTTATCGTCGCTTACCATGTATGCAGGCTTCAATCTGTCGATTGAAATTGTTCGAGGTTTGCCTGCAATGAGTATCACAAAGTTTTTCTTATCTCGTGATACTACTTTGTAAGGACAGGCGTATGGTTTTTCGGGTGCAGATCTCATTTTTTTGTCTCTAACAAATACATGTGAGGTATTGGCCAAGTGTTTCGAGACGTAAATCTTGGGCTGGCCATGGTGAGCTGCCTGTTCTAGAAAATTGTTGGCATCGTTTCTTATGTTTTGTACCATAATTTTGGGGCTAACTTCCTTCAATTTTGTGAAGAAGTCCCAGGAAGGCGTAGCTCTTCGCCAAACGCTAGTTGCACTGCAGAGTGATCAGTATCCGTTTGTGGGGCAGATCGAAGGCCTAAGAGGATGGTAGGGAGCACGTCTACCCATCTCTTTGTATCATGAGACATGATAGAGGCATGGAGAGCTCTATGCCATCTCTCGATTTTGCCATTGACTTGAGGATGGTAAGCTGATTGTATGACTGTGTTGAACACCAAGCTTATTGGACAGCTCTTTAAAGAGCGAGCTCTCGAATTGGCAACCTTAGTCTGTAATTATGAATTCTGGAATGCCATACCTCGCAATCCAGGCATCGTATAACCTTGCGGCTACTGTAGGAGATGTCATCTCGTGTAGAGGGATTGCTTCTAGCCATTGTGTTGCCCTGTCTATTATCATCAACAGGTATCTGTGTCCTTGAGATGGTGGCAATGGGCCTACCAAGTCCATGTGTACAGTTTTAAACCGCTCTGTTTGTTTGAAGGATTTGAGGGGCGAGCGAGTGTGTCTTCCTACTTTGGATTCTTGACAGTTCAGGCAACTGCGATCCCATTTGTTGCAGTCAGACTTCATTTGTGGCCATACAAACCTTGCCAAAATCATATTAGCACTACATTTTGGCCCAACATGTGACAGATTATGTACACTGTTGAAAGCCAACCTGCGATATTTTACCGGTAGAAATGGCCTATTCTTACCTGTACTGATGTCACATGTTAATAAAACATCAGTACAGGTAATGTTTTGCTGTCTCAATTTGAGAGTAGTATCAACGTTCGATAACAACTCTTGCAATTCTGCATCCTTAAGCTGTGCTTTAGCTATTTCAGCATAAAGTAATTGGACAGGAGCCGAGATAGCTTCAATTCTACTCAAGGCATCAGTTGGAGAGCTAAGTTCTCCACTTATATACTGGATGTCGGTAGTCAATTGACCAATGTAGTGTAATTGTCGTGCTCTTCTCGGCAATGCCAGTTCTCCTTTTTGTGTGAAGGCATATGTTAAGGGTTTATGGTCAGTATACACAAAAAAACATCTACCCTCTAATTGGTGCCTGAAATGCTTCAACGCAGCAAAAATTCCGAGCAATTCCCTATGGTATGTGCTATAGTTCTTTTCTGTTTTTTAGCTTCCTCGAGAAGAAAGCTAGCGGTAATTTCTTGTTGTCTTTGTCAAGTTGGTACAGGGTTGCACCAATAGCAAAATCAGATGCATCGGTACTCACGCATAATGGCAGACTTTCTTCTGGATGAGCCAATAGAGTTGCATTTGCCAGTGTATCTTTAATTTTATCAAAGGCCTATTCGGCTTCTTCATTCCATTCGAGTGGAGTTTTGTCTTTCTTATTACTTACCTTAATTAGTGCAAACAGCTTACTTTGTTTGGTTGCTGCATTCTTCATGCAACGTCTGTAGAAGTTCACAATCCCCAAGAAACGTTTAAGTTCAGCGACATTTGAGGGCTTCGGGAAGTTCAATATTGGCTCTACTTTGGTCTTCAATGGGGAAATGCCTTCGGTCGAGACTTTGTAGCTGAGGAAGTCAATTTTGGTCAGTGCATATAAGCTTTTGCCTACGTTGATAGTAATTTGGTGGAATGCCCAGTTGATGTCAATTTTGGTGAACATCGTTTTACCCTTCATGTTCGCGTTGAAGTCCATTATATTGGGGACTGGGTAGTGATCAGGAACTGTTTTGGCATTTAAGGCTTTGTAGTCTCCAACAATTCGCCACTCTCCACTTGCTTTTTTTTTTTCATGTGGATAGGGGAGCTCCATGAGCTTTTTGAGGGGTGACATACGCCCTCCTTGACGATGCGATGGAAGTACTCTCATGCCGCTTTGAGTTTGTCAGGCAAGGTGGTCCTTTAGTCTCTATATAATGAACTGTGTCATGTTTATAGGTAGGATGCCTGCGAATTGATTGTTGGGTGACTCCAGGATAGTCAGACAGGATCCGTAAGAGTTGTCCGTCAACTTTGGTACAGCTCGATATATTTGTGTCCAGTCTGTAAGCTAGTATTTTGCCATCCACGCAATGTTTAGATTCGCTCTCGATCAATTTGCCATTTTTGAGGTCAATGATCAGGCCAAAATGTGCAAGGAAATCTGCACCCAGGATCGGGTTTGGAACATCTGCAACCGTGAAGGACCACGTCATGACTTTCTTGAGTTGGATGTCAACTTTGCTGGTTTCAAGTCCGTAAGCTGGAAGGTTTTGACCATTCACAGTACGGAGATAGTATTTCGGAGGGAGTACTTTTTGGGGTTTTGTTAACTGGCAATATGCTCAAGTCTGCTCCCGAGTCAATTTAGTACCTTCTCCTGTTCATCCTGTCCTTAATGAACAGGCGGCATGAGTGTCTTTGGCCGCATAGATGGCCCCTTGTTCTAGTTTGACGCCTCCTTGGTATAGGATTTGCCCCACCATTTGCATCTGTTGTTACATTTGGTGGCCTCTGCACCAAACCAGTTATGGAAAAAGCAACATTCATCATCCCAACTTCGAGACTGGTTTTTGGGAGATGATGTTATCAGGGCAATTGAACTCTAACCCCTGTTATTGGAACTAGATCTGCAGTCTCTGGACCGGGACTGTAGTCCTTTGCTATTGCCTCTGTTGTTGTTGTTGCTTCTACTTTTAGATCTTTGTTGCCAGCTACTATTGGATTTCGTGGAGTTTTGGCCTTTGTTCCTTTTTACTTCATCAGTCAACTGAGCTATTTGATCTCGAACTTGAGCGATCTCTCCAGTCTCTGCAGATACTGCACTGACCACGGGCTTTGACCTGGTGTATTCGAGCACATTATCTGCTGATTTTGCAAGGAAGTCCAAGTCTGTGGATGTGTTTATCACGGTCGAACCTACAGCAGCTAGGCATTGCACAACACTTTAGGGAAGTTGTTTGCAAAATTGATTGCCTATAACAGAAGGGGCTACGATGTTATCCGCCTTCTGCCTCAATTTCACCAAGAAGATTGAGGGTTTGTTGTCCCTCATCTTCATACCGCCCATCACATCGTCAATGATTCTGTTTTTAGTTTTACCAAACACATCCCTTATCTTCTTGACAAACCAGGCATATTTGTCCTCTTCTGTCAAAGGGCATTTCTTAATATCTGGAATGTGGCGAGTTATCTGTGGGGGCATGCCTCCACAAATGTGTAGATACCGCTTGTTCAGGGTTATATTCTCCATCTTGAACCTGCCTTCTAATAGCGTCAACCATAAGTCTACCTCATTGGGCAGAAATTCTGGGATCTCTATCCTCCATCTATAGAAGTTGGGGTTCTACCCTAGCTGCAACTGCAAAAGTTGCATAATCTGAGCCAAAACTTTGGGCGTCAGCTGTGGCTGAGCACTACCTCCCTACGATGGTTGTGGATTTTCATTTCCATTTGGTGGTAGGACCATTGCTATGTCTTTCTGATGACAAGAGTATTCCATAGAACTACTTCCTTCCTTGCTGGTCGAAAACACTGGCTCCTGTGTTTGTAGGACAGATGTTTTCGGGTCTAAACTTTGGCTTAAAGTTCGACCACTTCTCAACGTTTTTACTGCTAGTTGATCTTTATTTATTGCAGCTCCCAGTCGTGCTAATTCTGGGTGTTGAGGGCCTTCTTCCAGATTTGGTAAATTCTTAGAGTGTTGAGTTGAAGTCGAGGGAGTTGGGGGGTGAGTCCAACCTTCTTCCTCCAGGTCTACTGTCTGGTTTCTCCTTGTTTATATATTTTAAGGAGAGGGGTATAAATTCCCACTTCAGCAGACTCTACTTTGACAACCTAAAAGGTGTCTTAGTCTGCAAAAAAATTTTAATATTTGCTGAGCAAGCGAGTTTCTTGCCAGCACACCACGCCAAACATCATGTCAGGGTCACCACAGTGGAATACCTTGTTGTGAGAGATATTCTCACCAGAAGAAAATTCTACAGCATTTAAGCGTGTTCAACTACTTCGTACATAAGTACGGGTAAGCCAAAACCAAGGCGAACACTGGCAATTTTAGAGCCAGTTCGGGTGGTTTATATACGGCTTATTTGCACACACACAAACACACGTACGTTGGTGAGAACGGCCAGGTTGCATCATCCCCTATCGAGATAAGAGATGGCTGGCCGGTTCGTGTACGAATTGTGACGTCATCTTATTGTGTCACAATTAGGTACTCGTACATTACCTGCAAGTACATACAGGTAATTACGATCGAACGTATTTTGTGTATTTAACGTCACAAGGACGATTGTTTGCCTGCCCTTTGGGGCGGCGACTGTTGTCAAGGGTTGCAAGCCCCTATACCTCATATGGGAGAGTCCCCACAATTAATATATCAACAAAAATATGTTAATGAGAGGAAAATATGTCAAAAAAATTGACTGATGGGGCGAAGGGGTAAAAATCCACAACTTTTATCCCTCGGGGCTAAGGGCTTTTCTCTTCTGTTGACACAGATACCCTTATTTTAACACCTCAATCATAAAAATTGGTCCAACCATTCCCCCTAACGTAGTGCAACAGAAAAAAAAAATCTTACTGACTTTAAGATACGTATAAATAAGTACCTACCTACCACAAATTTTAAATCATAACTGAATAGGGTACCTAGATTTGGAATTAAAAATTAATTCGAAATTGTGCTTAGGAATTATTCACTTTTGGAATAATTTTTTTAAATTTTCATCTTACAAACATTCATCATTCAAATTCATGTAGGTAGTAAGCTTTTCTCTCATGCTGATGCGATATCTTTTTGACTAAACATATGCACTTTCCAACATCCTAAACTTCCTATTTAAATGTTACGAACAAAAAAAAATTTTCTGAACTATTCATTCTGTTATTAAATAACTGCTATATAATCTTTATTTCGACAAAAAATAATAATTCCAAGAGAAAAATTCGCCTCAAGTACCGTTATCTTTTACCCAATTTTGGTCTACTCAGTGGCGGGTCCAAGGGAAAAATGGCGAAATTCTCTCCCTCCAAACGCCCAAAAAAAAGAAAAATTTATGGAGAATGAAAGTTTAACCCCAGAATCCAGGTTAAAACTGTCAAAAATTTGTTGAAGAGGAAAAATAAAAAAATAAAGCTCGACCCCACAAAAATTTTTGTCACTCTCCCCTCAAAAAACGACACTTTGGATCTGCCACTGCCAAGACTTAGCTTAAACTGTTAAAACATTGAAATCATAAATAATGTTGTTCAACAAAGAATAATTAATACGCATCGTTCTTCTAGAAAGTTCCATTAATACCACTTTATATGAAAAATACCTAGTTATATAGGTATAAGTAAAAACACTAGAAACAATTCTGAGGAACAGTACGATAAATTTGTAAAACAAAAAAAAAAAATACGAAAAACTTCCATAAGTTGATTAAACTAAAATAGAGGTTTTTATTTCTATGGAAAAAATTATTCGGAAAAGTTCCAAATAGTTAAAAAATGAAAAATCTCGGTTAAAAAAATGTAATTTTGAGCTTGTAATGTATTTAGTATTAAATAAAAAAAAAAAAAAAACCGTATTTTTTAATCTTAAAAAAAAAATGAAAAAACGAAAAAAAAATTTTGCTAAATTTTCGAAAATTTAACCTTTCGAAATTTACTAATAAATTTGTTGTTTTTCGTGCCTTTATTGCCAAAAAATCCATAGTTTTACGGGAAAAAAACTGACGAAAAATACCAACTTATTATAACGCTGTAAGTAATGATACTATATCTGAGAGCTAATTCTTAATGATTTATGTGAAATTTCGACAATGTTTGGGCCACGCCACCAAGTCGTTCAATGGAGTGAAGAAGAGGCGCTGTGAAAATACAAAAATATCACATTATACTAATACATAGTAGCAAACTTCGATAAACAAACAGATTGCATTTCGGCCACAACTATATGAGTAAAGTGCCTTTAATCTTTTTATTGCTCACTTTCAGAGGACAACAACTGAGTCCTTGCATTTGTTTTTTTGGACGAATAACTTGGGGCATCTTCACCAAAAAACGATGTCGCAGGCATCGATGCATTGAACGCTTGAGGCTGGTGATTGAAATTATGAGACGGATTCGCGTTACTGGGATCATAAAACCCAGAATTTATCGAACCAACTGGACTGCTGTAATGTGTGACAGAATTTCCATCTAGAATATCGACGAGCGACGGCGCGAAAGGAGCGAAGTTATCAGAAAACCCAGCTGAAGTAGTATTCGCAGCCGGTTGCATACTTCCGACATTAACACATGCATATGGAGATGACGGACACTGAGAACCGGGTTGCGCAAATTCAGAGTGAGCTGCTGATGGAAACGATGATGGGCCAAAATCACCTGCAGGATGAGGCACGAAAACATTAGGTTGGTCGTTTCGATTGACAGATATACTGCCATCTGGCAACATGTAGCTATCTGGTATATCAGAATTGATTTGTTGCGGAAAGCCGAGAGTGACAGGAAGTTTAAAGGGCATTTCACCACCGACACTTTCTGTATTGCAAAAGGGAATATCCCCGATCGTTAGAGGTATTTCAACTACCAAGTCGGTATGAACACCACTTGGATCAGCTTCAACCTAAAAATAATTTCAGTTACTTTGAACTATAGCTGACGACTCGATTACCTACGTAAAATGTGATTAAATTAATTTACATATAGGTACCTTCAGTATGTACTCTATGGAAATTATATTACAATTTCTTATGTTCGGAAAAGGGCCACAATCCAAGACAACATCTTTACTCCACGTTTTCGACGAATGCTGTGGCACTTCTCCGAAGTGCAAAGTTTTCATTTGATCTGTTTCGTGTTTACTGTCCATTCTCGCTTTCCAATGAATTTTCTATAAAAATACATTATGTAAAATACATTATGTACGACAGAATACATTTACGTCCCATCAGTGATGCACGTTCGATTAAATTAATACATAAAATAAAAATTACTCGAGACAAGTAAGCCTTAACACAGTCAATCTTCACGTTGCTCGCGTTGTCAATCTCTAGAGTAATGGGAACAGACTCCGTTAACGTATAACCAGTTTTGGGAATAAAAACTACCATAGTTAGAAGCCCACTTGTACAGAACAGACAACAAAATGTTTTACTATTTTCTTGTTTCGCAGAAGTCTAGAAAAGTATAAACGCATACTAGGTAATTTATCAAGAACACTATTCAATATGAAGCATAAAGAGAATGTCAACTCTTTTTGTCTTTAACCAACTTTTAAATGCGGGAAAAGGTTTAGATCCAATAGGTTGGCAACATGGAAAAAATTTTTACTAGTTTTGTTAAATTCAAACAGTGGTAAAACGACTTTAGCTTTGCCATAATAGGCAATTCCACCATATTTCTCGTTGAATGTGGAGGGTAAATTGATCGGAAGCTTCACCGCGAAAAGGTACTCGTGTACACCGAGGCCCAATACTTTCTTACCTAATTAAATTTGGAAATAAATATGATAAATAATATTAGTAAATTACATTCAATGCCGAAAAAATATATAGTTCAAAGCAGAAAACGGTAAAATATACGCACTTACCCTTAACCAGTTTCATTTCAATTCTAAAGTATAATTCTTTTCCACTGTGAGTGATAGTTCTAGTACGATAATAACCTTCTGAATTTTTATAACGTTCCGACTTTGTCCACTTAAATTTTGCCCGTCCTTTGATCTTCAATTCTACACCTAATAATAAAGTGGATTAAATTCGAAATACATTCGCTGTTCGCTTGCAGTTAATAAAGTAAAGAAAAAAAAGCGTCATGAAATATTATTTTGAAGATATAAAACGAGCATCATAATACAAATTACCTGACTGTTTTTTAGATAAATAATATTTACAATAATTATGATGAGCCACGCAGCGCAGGAAGAACTAGGAAAGCAAACATGGAAGAATATAGCCAATAATACATACGTATACCTACCTTTGATGTTCTTTAGTTTATCAACTGCTACAACAACACGACCGGTAATCATTTGCCCAGGATAATACACAGAATGATCAAATTTAATACTCAACTGTGTGATCGTCATTATTATAATTATCAGATAAATTTGCAACACAATAACTGAAAAAAATTCAAAAATTACAAGACCGATCGCGATTGACAAGATATAATTATATAGATACGTACCTAACGTAAAAAGATAAAATAATGACGCGTGTTCAAAAAGACTAATCCATCAGCTGTTCCTCCGGTTCTTCGCTTTTTGTTCCCCGAAAATCACTAACTGTACGTACAGACGTCTCTGGAAGCAATATATGTATTATGTACATCATTATTGTAGGTCTGGAAATCTAGAAAAAAGAAAAAATAATCTCAGTCATCACTCCGGAAACTCAGAGATACGATACTTACAGTAGATAATAATTACTCAATATTCATCACTATAGGTTATCCTATATTGCAGTTGCACATACACGTTATAAAATTATTGTTCTGTAATGCGTATTGCACATTTTTTTAAATTATCTATCATCACATTAATTATGATTCATAATTTAATTTTGTTTGACGAGCTTCGCCTCAGATGAGAACGGTCAGAACGGCAACGGTATCGGTATTTCGATAAACCAACCGATTTCCGCTGAATGCCTGAATTTGTAACTTATTAACGTGTTAACATTCTTGCTCTCTAGTCCGCATCCTCCCAGGTGTAAAAAAATATTAGATACAAAAAAGTTGAGATTGCACAAAAAAACTGCATGGCGCACTGTCCAGTTTCCAGTTCTGTTTGTAACAAAACACACACACACTTACAAGCAGACATCCGTGGCAAGTTGGCAGCGCAATACATGCACATGCACGCACACATACATTAGATACATATTTATCATGTTTCAGCTGAATGTTTACATATTAAATATGTGAGGGGGGACCCTGCACACCTTTTTTTTAACTACCTATAACTGGTTACAACCAGTTCTATAATAATAATTCTGTAGGTGGTATACTGTAAACATGATGAAGATGAGCCACGACAAAAATATGCAAATTTATGTCAAAAGTCAGCGTTTCTTGAATGTTCTGTTAAAATACAGCTGAATTCGCAAATGATAATTCTCCAGTTTTCTTCTAATAATCTCATTAATATCCAATATCCGCTCCCACTTGTAACTGATTATTCTCTACTTTAAGACCATTTTGTAAAGTGAAATAATATACTATTCTCACTCTTGCATTCAACGTTTGTTTCAATATGTTCACTGTTCAATATGGAAGGAATGGATCAGTGTACAGATGAGTGAAAAAAAGAAAAAAGATTTCAAATTCTTCATATTTTAAAAATTGCAAAATTTCAAGAAAAGAGGGAGCAAATATGAAAATAATCAACCTGTTCTCATTATCAAAGATAAATTTGTTGGTTGTTGGCCTTTACCTTACTACGGTTTCTAAAATTTTTTCCAAAGAACCTTTGGTTTTGAAAAAAATTTTGGTTTCCAAAGTTATTTATAAAATTTCTAGAATTTGGAATGTTATTACTAACATTTTTTTCTCTTTGGAGATGAAAATTTCTTAGCATTCATAATGGGAAGTTATTTCTAAAATTTAGATAATCTGCGTTATTTGCTCTGCCTGTATCCCTAACATTATTATTTATCACTTTCATTTGTCTATTATTATTTACGTCACTATAATTATTATTTGGGACGAAATTTTTCCTGCCATTATTATTATTATTATTATTTAAATTTCTCATTTTATTCATTACAGTATTTGATTTTTTTATTTCTTTAAATACTTTATTTTTGCCATCCGAACTATCAGTTTAATTTTCACATGATTTATCAACTGTCATTGTTCTTTTATTATTATTTCCACTTTAACATTAATTTTTTTATTTTTTTCAATTCTGCTTCTCATTCTGGGTTTTCAAGTTTTCATTTTGTTCTTATAATATACGTAATCTTGAAATGCTTCATTTAATTCCGCTGTTTTAGGCATACGTTTCACTAAATGGTCTCTTTGTTTTTTCAACAACGGAAAATATGATCTATAATTTTTTTGTCAGTTACTTTTTCTCAATTTCTGTCATACATTTTTTCACAAATAGGGCATTGAGATTCAACAGACTGAATCAGTTGTATAGAAACTCCTTTTCATATGGACCAAAAGGATTCAAATACTGTCACTTAAAAACTCAAAATGCAGCAATTTTCTTTAAACCAATGAAAGATACAGTCAAATTTATCGAAGAAAATAATAATATACGTTTTATCGCAGTACTCTTCCCAACGTAAAAATTGAAATATTTCCTTTTAATTATCAAATATTCGGGGATAGCAGATTATCAACACTTCACCGCAGTCAATTAATTTCCATAGGTACGAAAAAAGAATCAATTCAACAGATAAGTGTGGTAAAAAAATAAGAAAATCAGCTTAAAGTGAAATCAAATATTAACAAGGAGAAAAATACATTCCTCGTACCGGCTTTTCTTTCAACTCTGATAACTTTATTGAATAAATAAAATTTAATATAAATAAATTCGTAAATTCATTAGTATAAAAATGAATTATTTTATGTTCAACACATAATATGAAAATGTAGCAGAACTCTAAAAATTAATTTAAAAAAATATTTTCAAAACTACGTACTACCTTAAAATAATTGTAGAAAATCGCGTGAATGCTTTCTAATTAAAAAAATAAAAAATATCAAGAAGCAAGATAGACCGAAAAGAAAATTCCAAAATAGCATGCGCATTTTCTTACGAAATGAAATTACCAAAAGTAATACAAAAACAATACCAAATTTCTCGGTAACATTATGGTAACAGATGAAAACAGGATGGTAGGATTATTTTTGAAATATTGTACGCAATGAGTAACAAACCTTGAAAATTCATTAAAAATCACTTTGGTAAAATTCAGAATACAATAAAAACATTGCCAGCTTATCAACAATATAAAAATAATTAAAAAGACCAGTAAAACTTTTAAATCGTGTTTTAAAAAAAAAATATTCAAAACACATTAATCAATATCACAATTATATTCCGTTTCCTTTGTACTGAGAAAATGCGAATAGTAAAAACATGAAAAATAACAGACGTAAACATACTTTCGGATACCGAAGAAAATAGTTGAGTAACTTTTAAAAAATTAAAAAAACATTTTCAAAAACAAAATTCTACACACCAAATAATTCCATAAGATCAGAAAAACAATAGGTATAGAAAATAATTCCTAAAACAGTTTTGGTGAGAACAGTAAAAACATAAAATTGTAAGAGAAAAAACTTGAAAAATTGATGACGAACTTTAAAATGGATTGCCTCGACTTCAAATATCTATGAAATCTAAGAATTATTTGTAAAAATTCCTATACAGATTTTTCATTTTGGAAACTGAATAAATTCATACCTTATTATCTCATTTCTGTTATCAGGTAAATTTTTTTGAAGAGAAAAATTCACCACTGTGGTAGTTCATGCAGTTTTTCGAACGTATTTGAATGAACATTCTAAATGAAAATCATCTTTTTCACAACTTACTAAGTTATATTACTTACATCATCATCAAGATTATTCATAGACAAAAGTATAATTTTTCACACTTACACATTAAAATGAGTCTAATAAATTTATGTAATCAATGATCTTAGTTAAACGTTAAACTACCGAATACAAATAGCTCAACAAATATTCCAGATTAGCATTCAAAACTGTGTTCAGCCGATTGAATTATTAAATAGTTATGACTCCGACTTATAACGTTTGATAAGTGAATCAAAAAATGGCATTACGAACGATTCCGTAAGTTTTAATTAATTTCCCAAATCCACTTTCATTAGGTGACTTAAATCAAAGCTTCAAAACGAACATTTGAGTTGGTGGATTTCTCCTAAGCTGATAAAACTACCGTAAATGAAATTCAATGTACAAATCCTCAAAACTGAATTCTATAAAACAATAAAATAAATAAATTCACTCCTTGAATTTTAATATCTAATTTTCGTTCTTTTCGTTTTGATAAAATTGAAGGCCTTTGGGTACATTACGAAATGATAATTTAATAAGTTAGGTTAAAAACGAGTTTTAAAAAAAATACACTTTTATAATTTGAAGAAGAAAATAACGGCAAAAGAGAAAATAAAATTTCTCACTTTTTTTCCCCAGACAGAAACAAACAAAAATTGAAAAAACAACTGATAAAAACGGATATAAGTGTATGTGTGCGTGTGTCGCAACACGCGAAAGCAGCGCTCAAGTTGATCATCCGGTGTACTTCAACAAATTGAGTGAGTAGAATAAAAGCGTATAAAAAAAATTGTATACATCAGAAATTTCAGGCAACTGAAAAGTAAACAAATAATCAATCAAGCTAATTTATACCATTGCAGATGCATCTCAAAATACCATTTTTAGTTTAATGAAGTTTTCAACTCAGGTCTTTCATGTTTCTCAGGGACTCTTTTTTATAATTATGAACTGTAGATGCAATTATTTTTTTTATTCATAGATTTAAATTACTCACTTTATGTTATAAATGACCAAATTTGAAAGAGGTTCATTTTGATAACACCATTATTCACAACATGACTAAGGGAGAAAGGATCACTATTCTAAGAAGAAATAATAACTCTGTTTGGAAAATTGTGTTTCAAATACTAACACCCATTTTGTCGGTGCCATCTTGGTTTCCAAGAATAAACCGTTTCCATAAAATTACGAAATATCAAAATGAATGAAGGCAGAATCATAAACTTTGTTCATTATATTCTGAGGAATATCCGACTAAATAAAGCTCGGATTAAGTGACAAAAACCAACTTAAAAGGCCCACGATAATTTTCAGATCGATCTGCAGAAAAAAATTAATAAATCATATCACATAATAATTACGACAAAATCCAATGAACACAAACTACTAATAATGAAGATAATTAGTATAACTTATCTAAGAAATAAGACGTTAAATTATTTAAGCGAAAACGTATCAGTGAATGGCCGTGTTACTTCTCACCAAAATTTTCAATTCGACGGAGCGGATGCTATAGAAATTGAAACGTGTCAGATTAAATTCGTACATAATCAACTTCAAGAAAATAAAGGAAACGTCAAATAAGCTTATAGTTTGTTTTTTATGCACCAAAAAAATGTTTAATCAACGAGGAACTAAAATAAATAATATTACTTACGGGCAAGTGGTAGCAATGGAGTGCTCGCATTCGTCTCTTTAGAAACACTTCCCTGCGGATTTCCACCAAGGAACGTAGATGTTGGCATTACCACCGAACTGTCACTGAATAAATTCGAATTTCCATTTAATCCATGTTGCTGAATGTTCGGGTTATTAGCTGGATTGTAAAATCCAGAATTTGGACCATTTGTTTCGTATGGATTCGTAACCGAATTTCCATCGGCGGGATCAATATACGGCGGCGCGGATGAATTAGAGTTGGCAGAATACCTTCCTAAAGTGGGATTAAATGCGGATGATTCACCTTCATACGGTGGCCCGCCTCCGACAGTGACACGCGGATATGGAATCGATGGATACTGAACGGATTGCGGTGCATACGGGGATTGAACAGGTGAAAAATTTCCCTCAAGATTTCCAGGCCCCTGAGGATATGCACCAGATGTCTGTGGATATGGTTCCGAATTAATTCCACCTGGAGCAGAAGGGTACGGCTCTGAAACTGCAGGATTGAATCCCAAATTAGGACCTAAATTCTGCATTCCTGGTACATTAGGATAATTTAAATGAGAATCTGATGGCATGTGGCCACCAGGAACCGCAGGACTGATTTGTTGTGGAAAACCAGGAGTGACAGGAAGTTGATACGGATATGGATTGGCGATACTTTCTCCATCGTGAAAAGGAATATCACCTATAGTCAAAGGTATTTCTACTTCCAGGTCACTATGAGCACCACTAGGATCAGCTTCAACCTGAATATAATTTTATTTTAATTATTTCAACTTAGAAGACTTACTTACGAGAAACTAACTGAATAATTTACCTCCAATTTATACGCTATAGAAATTATGTTGCAATTTATTATATTTGGAAAAGGGCCGCAATCTAAGGCCATACTTTCACTCCACGTTTTTGACGAGTTTTCTGGTACTTCTCCAAAAGGCAACTTTTTTATTTTATCCTTTTGTTCTTTACTATCCCCTTGGGCTTGCCAATGAATTTTCTATAAAATAAATGCACACGACGGAATACATAATTATTGGCTTTCTAAATTTTAGAAATAGTAGCCTAGTAAAATTAAAATTAAATTACTCGAGACAAGTTTGCATTAACGCTGTCAACTTTTACATTACTCGCATTGTCAATTTCCACAGTAACAGGTATTGACTCAGTTTTGGCAAAACCGGTTTTTGGAACACGAACGACCATCGTCAGAGGCCCACTAGCACAACAAAAACAACAAAATGTTTTGCTATTCTCCTGTTTTGCAGCAGTCTAGCAGTGGACATGAACAAAAATCATTAAAAAGAAAATACATCATAATTATGGAAGAAATGATTCAATGACATACTTTTAAGTGCGGAAAATTATTTAAATCCAGCAGGTTTTCTACTTGAAAGAAATTTTTAGTAGTTTTGTCGACTGCCAGAGGTATATCCACCTTAGCTTTGCCATAGTAGGCAATTCCACCATATTTTCCATTGAATGTGGAGGGTGAATTTCCCGGTAACATGACTGCAAAAGGATACGAGTGCACTCCGATAGTCAGTTCTGTCTTACCTAAGTTTAAGTATTATTAACGTGAATATTGAAACAAAACAATTTATGTAAGATCACGGTGTTTATTCCTCTTGCAAAACACACTTACCACTAACTAATTTAATTTCAGACTTTAAGTAACTTTCTTTTCCTTCACGGGTTATAGTTCTACTCTGCGATTTTCCTTCTGAATCTGTATAACTTTCTGATTCGGACCATTGGAATTTTGTCCGACCTTTAATTTTCAATTCGACACCTAAGAAAATTTCATCTTTCGATATAACATAATGTTGAACAAAAAAAAGCCTCTCATTTTTTGGGCATGAAACCAATTACATAGGGTCTGATCTTTTTTTAACATGGGAAAAAGCGCAAGAGCTAACTAAGAAGTTTAAATACCTCTGATGTCCTTTGGTTTGTCAAGAGCAACTGTGACGTGACCAGTGATCATTTGTCCGGGATAATATAACGGTTGATCAAATTTGAGGCTCAATTCTGTGATGGTCATAATTCCGGGAATTGAAAATACACACGACAGAAATGAAACGACGACGTACGACAACTAAAAAAGATAAATAACCAGAAAAATTGCATTTGCAGATATAATAAAATTGTTAATTGTCCGGCTTCTGGCGGCGATAATAAGGTATATCAACTATCACTAGATTAAAATACGTTGAAAATAGGTGTTTTTTACAGGGTTGGCTAAGTAAATAATTATTTTTAATTTACGTGATTATTTACGTGTATTAAATAAACGTAGAGAATAGAGTGAGATCATTTAATGTTGATACGAAATCCCACCTCATCTCATTCTTCATCATCATCATCACATCATTCTATATATATATGTCATATGTACAGTCTAGTCACGAAGTGTTTCCCCTACTACTTTCGATCGTATATCACTGTTGCTTCACCATTTGCTTTTTCGTTTGTCAAATATATTTTAGTTGCGAAATAAACGTCTTAAAAGTCAAAAGTCTCAAGTTCTTTCGATCCTCGTTCTGCATACCTCACATCATGGTAGCCATCGCTACGGTAGAACTTTGAGGAGAGACTTATAAAATTTAAATTGATGAATTAATTATTTTTTTTTGAAATTTAATTTGCTGCTGTGCGTAAAAATTTTTTTATGTTTTTTATTAAGTAATACACGAAAAGTTATCGTGTTTTTCGAGAAAGTAACTCGAATTTTAATTTATTTTGAAAAAATCAAAATTTAAATTTGAAGAATAGCTGAAGTTCCAGACTCAATAACGGCCAATACTGGAAGTCATCGAATGCCAAATCCAGAGAGACCGCCAAAGAGATCGTGAGAACAGCCGAAGGAAACCTGCTCCCGTCATCGAGGACTCATCAAAGATCCATCATCGAAGACCCAACTTTTTCGGACAACCCACAACAAAATTTAGGCAGGAAGTACAGAGGTCAACAGCATAAAAAACGTAAATCATTCGCCAGCGCAGCAGAAATTGAAAAGTAAAAATCATTGTAGAGGTAATATTTGATGAAATTAATTATTTTTCGTATTTCGTAATTGTATTTGAAGTGAGGCAAAAATAAGTAAATATAGTTAAAAGTTATATGTCCCAAATTATAAACTTGTCTGAATGTAAGATTGGAGAATATAATATTAAAAAAGAAGACTTAGAAGAATTAGTAAAAAAGTTTGAAGGAGAAAAAGTAGTTGATCTAAAAATCGAAATTTATAATTTACCACACGTAAAATACTATACAGGTGAAATAATATTGGAGTCTTTTGTAATAGATATATCGGGTAGAATAGAGGAAATCAGTACTTTAAAATATATTGTGATTTCAGAATCTTCAGTAAATTATTTTTCGAACAGAATTTATAGTTCTGCTAAATCGAAAGAGAAATTTATGAAAAGATTCTTTAATTGAATAAATTTAGAAAAACTGGATAAAAAGGAAAATCGTGAGGAAAAAAATTTGACAGAAAAATTAGAAAGAGAATCAATTGAAAATAAAAAATACACACCCGTTAATAATAAAGAAAATAATTTGTTAGGTTTTTATAAAATAGAGGAAGAAATGGCATCCCCGAACGAAATTAAACCCATCCAAGCCCCACTCGGAAAAGTTTTCAATGGAAAATACTACTTAGATTGGCGTAGAATGATTATATCCGCCATCCGAGGTGCGGGATATTACGACATCTTTGGGGAACACGAATTTTTACAGCCATATATAAATAATATAGATGATTTAAATTTTCGACCAGACAAAAATATGATCAACTACTGTAAAATTCAGGATAACGCCAAAGCGTTTGTGTTAGAAAGAGTATCCAACGATATAACAAAACAGATACGAGATTGCAATACTGCAATTCTAATGCTTAAAAAATTAGATAATATTTATGGGACCAAAACTTCTGTTACAGCCAATATGGCAAAGGCAAAATGGTTAGAATTTAGGTTTCAGCCAAGTGGCAATATGAAAGGTTTTTTGAAAAAATGGGATGAACTTGTAACAGATGTGAGAGACAGTGGGAAAGAAGTTACAGAAGCCGAAGAATTAGAAAATTTGCAATTGGCATTATGCTACGAGCAACAGATAGCTAAAATACAATACGAAAGCCTGCCTCCTAATGAAAAGAATTTGGATAATTTCAAAAGGATATTGAGAGAAGATTCAGACCAAAAGTATAGGGACCAAACTTTAAAGAAGCAAAATAATAATGGCAATAATCAAGCTAATAATACTTATAAGAATAATAATGGTAACGGAAATAATAATAGATATAATTATAGAGGAAGATTCAATAGTAATTATCGAGGTAGAAATAATTACAGAAACCAAAATAATAATTATAATAACTTTAGAAATGGAAATAGAAACGGTTTCAATAATAATGATCAAAATAGTAATAATAATGGTAATTCATCGGAACAAAACCAAAATAATGGTAATACGAATAGTAATGGTAATAGTAATGGTAATGGTAACTATAGGGGAAATAATTACAGAGGAAACACCAATTATAGACAAAATAATTATAGAGACAGTGGTAGAAATAATAACCAAAATAATCCTAAATGTTATAGGTGTGGACAATTTGGCCATATAGCACAGAACTGCGTGAGTAATAATTCTCAAACGAATAATAATGAAAGTACAAATAACAGTCAGGGGAATTATCCACCAAAAACAAATTCAAATTCATCCAATAATAATAAAAAGGAAAATTCAGACCAACAGGTGAAAATGTCCTGTATGGTGAAAAAATTTAATAGTAATGGAGATTGGTTATTAAATGAATTAACTAATGAAAATAAAAAAAATGTAGATGAAAATTACGAAACATTAAATAATAGAGCAATTCTTGATGGAGCCGCAGAAGTGCACTTAACTTCCGATCTTAATAAATTAATGAATGTAAAAAAATTCGTAACCCCAATTAAATTACAATGTGCGGGTAGAAACACTTTTTTATATGCCACACATACGGGTAGAATGATCATAAAAATCGAAAATTCCAAAAAAACTCAATCATTGATAGAACTAAATGACGTTCATTATGTGCCGGATTTAAATTTGGATATTATCTCGGCCATAAAAATAACAAATACAGGTATAATCAACATCGACCAACAAAAAGAAATAGCGAACATTTATTTTATTGAAACAGCGGAAATCATAATAACCGCCAAAAAAGAAGAGGGTATATTCTACATATACTATAATGTCGAAAATAATGATGTAAAAAAAAAAAAAATAGATGAAGTGGATTATATGGATAAAAAAAATGTAATATGTGCCCCAGTTACCCAAGATACTAATGATGAATGGGACGATTTTACGGTAGAAATGGAAATTATTGAAGAAAACAAAAATACTCAATCATCTCAGGGGGGTAACGAAATAGAAAGAACAACTCAACCCAATGAAAATAATAATACAGATGAACCTATAATTAATAATAATAATATAAATAAAAAATTAATAATGCACAGGAGATTGGGACATTTGAATGCCAGATATTTACAAAAATTAAAAAATTTATCAATAGGAATACCCGAAAACATTAATTTTAGAGATGAAGATTTTGTAAACTGTCAAATATGTTGTACAGCCAATAATTCAAAACTGGGTCATACAGGAATAAGAACTAAACCAACCCGAAAATTGGAATTAACATCGTCGGATATCATGGGTCCATTTACGCCCTCTGTGGCTAATCAAAAATATATTTTAACCTTCATAGACCATTTTTCGAAATATACATTTGTCATGCCCATAACCAATAAAAATCAGGTAACAAACGAATTTAAAAACATCATAATGTCTATGAAAAATAAATTTCCGGAATACCCCATAGGGACAATAAGGTGCGATAATGCAAAGGAGTATACCGATGCAAAAATAATAAATTATTGTAGAGAAATAGGCATAACAATGGATTATGTGGTTCCATATTCTCCCGAATTGAATGGTGTTGCCGAAAGGCAAAATCAAACCTTAATGAGGAGAGTAAGGGCCATGTTAATTGATGCTAATCTCGATATAAAATATTGGTCTTATGCTGTCGTGACAGCAGCCTATTTAATCAATAGATCCCCTACTAAAGCGAATGAAGGGTTCAAAACACCATATGAATTATTTTACGGAAGAAAACCAAATCTAAAAAACCTAAAAGTATTCGGTGCACTCACATACAGACATACCCATAGAAGTAAGGAAACAAAATGCCACAAAGGCAAAAGCTAAATCAAAAGACAAAATTGACCCAAAATAGGCGCACAGGGCAGAAAAGAACATATTAATGGGCTACACAAACACAGGGTATTGTCTGGGAGATCCATATAATTCAAAATCACATATATCATGCGACGTTAAAGTAGATGAAAGTCAGAATATAAAATCACTCTTAATTAACAAAAAACCTCTAACAATAAAATCGGCAGATTATGATTATGATTTGGGAATAATAAATCCTGTAGTTATGAATGTCAGAGTGAAGTACAATAAAGCCTACATAGAAGACAATATACCAAAATCATTCTCGGAAATTGAAACTAACCCTTTTAGAGAAGAATGGATAAAGGCCATTAATGACGAATTTGGTTCTCTCGATGATTTGAAAGTGTGGAAAGTGGTAGATTATGATCGCCAAAAATTAATAGATACAAGGTGGATCTTTACGATAAAATTTGACGAATTCGGGAACCCAAAACCTAAAGCCAGACTTGTGGCACGTGGCTTTAATGATCGGACAGAATATGGCATTGCGGAAACACATGGACCTGTAGCATCCATAGGAACTATAAGGCTATTATTATCAATCGTAAATAAGGAAAAATTAATAATGATTCAATACGACGTAAAAACTGCCTACCTAAATTCACCCATTATAAAACCCATTTTTGTTAAAAGGCCAGAAGGTATTAATATAAATAAAAATCAAGTACTAGAACTTCAAAAATCAATTTACGGCTTAAAAACTTCTAGCAAATCGTGGTATGACTTATTGGACATTAAAGTAAAAGAAATGGGATTCGAAAAAACTAAAAGCGACAGATGCTTCTACATAATGAAAAATAATGAAGAAAAAACATATTTCCTAAGCTATGTAGACGATATATTAATAGCATCAAATTCACAATCGGCCATTACGAGAATAAATGAAGAATTGCAAAAAGACTTTACAATTACGATAACAAATAATCCAAAATTTTTTGTGGGCCTAGAAATAATGAGAGACATTGAAAATAACACAATAATAATTTCGCAATATAAACACATAGAAAAAATGATCAAAAAATTTGGAATCTCTGAACTCAAAAATACAAATACACCCATGGAAATGGGGTTAAAAATTGAAAAAATACAAAATGGCAGAGATGATACGGAGTATAGATCAATGATAGGGGGACTACTTTATTTGGCAAGACTTACAAGACCGGACATATTATTCCCAGTAAATTTCTTTTCCCATTTTCAGAACAATTCAAATGATACTTTAAAAAATTATGTAAAAAGGATATTCAGAAACGTAAATACAACCAAAAATTATAATCTCAAATTTACATCAAAGGGGGATGGAATACAGGCATATATTGATGCATCTTACGCACCCCAAGTTGACGATAAAAATATAGAATTACACAATCTGGATAAAGGGAAGTCAATAACTGGATTTATGCTATTCGCCTATGGAGACTTGGTGGAGTGGAATTGCTGCAAACAGACTATTCACGCCTCATCAAGTACCGCGGCTGAAATAATTGCAGTTTTTGACACTCTTGATACTATAAAAGTAATGCAGTACATAAATTTCGAAATTTTTGGGGAAAAATTAATAGTAGATATTATGGAAGACAACATTTCAACACAGAAAATATGTTCCGGAGGAAGTCAAAGAAAGTCGAGAGCCCTAATGATAAAATGCTACTCGATTTTAGAAGCCTATGAAGAAAAAATAATATTTTTTAGAACAGCCACCTCCGAAAATCAATTGGCAGATATATTAACAAAATCGTTGGATCGGTCAAAATTCGAGAATATAATTGTGAAAATACTGAACAAAACCAACATATACACATAATGTAATGGTTAGTTCATGTTAAAGTCAGAATATGTCCAAAAAATTTTCCCATTTCAAAATGCTAGTTATTCAATGTTCAAAATATAAGTCGTAACACGAAAATATTTGCTGAAAAATTGGCCTTCAATTATTGTGAAAAAGAATACTTAATAATACCATTTACTAGAAAATACATGCTTAAGATAAATCGAAGGTTTCTCGAATATTATGACAAAGAAAAAATTACGAAAATCGAGCAAGTAAAAACCCTACAAATCATATAATAAAAACCCTATACACTTTCCAACAAGCGTGAGAAAAATACACGAAATATTCCCACACGAATGTATGAAAGGAAACTGTCTAACAATAAATACAATAAGAGATTAAAACCTATTACATGACCGCAAATAAAGATAAACCAAAAAACGTTGCCTTATCTCAGAACATATTAGATGCCACTTCAAATACAATACAACGTACGAAAGATAGTATACGATGCAACAAATATTATTCTGCAATCTTTTTCATGTTTATTTTTAAGATAAAATACGCAACGTACGCTCGAATTCATTGAACTCACAAATGGAAAAACCTTTTGTCATATTTTTTCTCTCGCCTTCTTTTATTTTTATTCATTCGTATATATGTTCGTGAATATTTTTTTCTTTTTAATTTTTTTATCTCTTTCTTTCTCGACTCGAATTATATGAGCGAAAACTTATATATTATTCGAAATATTTTAAATAATTTTGCATGTTACCATTTTTTATATTTTTATTTTTTTTTAAATTACATCACATATACCATATAATATTTACGTACACGATAGTGTTCATTATTGCATGCATGTTACCATATTTTTATACATATTTATTTATTTATTTATTTTATACTAATTTGTTTTTACCAATTGTTTCTTTGAAGCACAGCGCAATAAAAATTTTTTTTGAACTC
>WOFM01000350.1:0-134651 GCA_011428145.1 Ericerus pela
ATTAATGTACACAAACTCATTTTATAAACACTTTTGTAACACCCGCAGTCGTGATCGGTTCAAAAGATTGTAGGGGGGTGTTGAGACCACCAATCCTTCTCCCCTCTCACTCCTACGAACACACGATCATATATCGAATACATTTATTTATATCTACTCGCGGCTACACTGATATACCACTTCCGCCGCTCACTCGTTCATTCCGTTACCGTTCGTTCATTACTCTAAAAATGTACTTGCTTAAATTATGTAACTTATGAAATAAACACTCGCTTCTTGGACGTAACTTCAATCAAATCTCTCTTTTTGTTACACCTCTGATCCTCAACCTCTATAATTCTTCTTGAAATATCGATATTTTCCCCGGAAATATCGATACGTTTTATTTGTATATTTTTCTCACATTTAAGCGTTAAAATTTTAAGGTGACAATGAAATCGAAATATTCCAACACTACTCTCGGACCGTCTGTAAGTTTTATTTCTATAGATCTTGAAGATTTTATCATTTAACAATACCTAGATATAATAAAATATAACCGAATTCTGGTTGTATCAATCATTTATTAAAGAGAAATTGGGTAAGGAAAAAGTATCGATACGAAAAAGTATCGATATTTCGCACCACTAGCTAAAACTACTGAATATTCAACGTACCTACCTGTTAATTAACTAATTCTGGGAGATAAAATAAACAAAATTAATAATTTATCGTTATGGTTGTTGTTTCACAGAGTAAATTCTCTGTATGCCTTTCAAAGGTTTCAAACAAATAAAAGTTGGATTGTAATTTTTAGACTTTCGTACTTATTTTTCATCACATTTTCAAAATTTTGTTTCTCTTCACACGTCCAAAAATCCCGTTTTGAGTGTTGTGATTCATAATAAGAAAAAACGTTCATTACTTAATGTATATTTATGTACGATCGTAACTTCATAGGTAGGTATATGTACGTTAACTGACATAATAACAATACCTACTTATACTGCTATAGGTACTAATTCGAAATCAATAGTTAATAAAAGTCCTACCTTAATTAGACCGTCGTTCTCTTTAATTATGACTTCATAAGAGCATTTTCTAAATTATTTGTCAACGTTTCTTTTGTAATTGGCAGCTGGAAAACATAAACGACGTTTCTCAAATGGTTCTTTTCATGGATTGTACCTTAATTTTATATCACTACCTTCAATCCTTACATTGTGCCAATAATTTTACATTATTTACTATACGTAGGTAATTAGGAAAAAGTATATACACGCCGAACTAAAGTATAAAGAGCAACTGATTAAATTTTATCTGATTTTCAAGTCTTAACATCGTATCAGTTGACACGTTTCGTAAATAAAAACTATTCATGCAGAATCGAATTTTATAATCTTCGCATTGCCCGGTGGGTGGGGAGGGGTCATAATTTGTTCTCAGTAACACCTTACAGATAATTTGGCTTCCGTTATCAGAATGAAAAAATTCAATCGGTCAAACAGAGAAAAATACCAGATACGTATCGTATTTTCTCCATAATTTTCAGAGTAAGTATAACAATATACGTTCTACTTATACATTCTTGAGAAATTCCAAGTTGATAAGAAAATTTATTTTTAAAATTCGAAATATTATTTCTTTATTTTAACAACATAACATAACTATGAAAAGTACACAGTCATGTACTTCTACTTCAGAATAATGTGATATTATTTAGCCGCAAAAGGGTGGTCACTAAAAACTAAACTTTAAAAAAACGGAACTTTTGATATTCGATTTTAGATTCTATCGTGGATTTCAGAGAGAAATTTCAGGTCCAGAGGAAACAACTTGACGGGCAGTCTTAGTTCTAGCTGCAGAATTAACTTCTGTGAAGGTGTTATAAATTATTGAGAAAACAATTTCGCAAGCAGAGCTGTAGGGAGAAAAATTTTTCAAATTTTTTTTGTGTTCTACAGTATGAATTTCTTTTTTTAGACGTTGCGCATTTCACACCCAAAAAACTCCTCTACGTATCGGCCCTGCCGCCCATTTTCGAACATTTACTTAATAATAGCTATTTATTTTCAAATTTTGGACTCTCCAGGCCCTCTGAAAAATCTGGACTCGTTAAATTTGGTACCCTTTCCTTCTCCCTCTCTAAAGCCCTTACCCTCTCTTCTACGTAAGCAACTACTGCATTTCTGTAGGTTTTAGATATGTATATGTATTTTCGAAATGCCTATTTACTATAAAACATAGACTAATTGAAATAAAAAAAAACTCATATACTGTAGCCAGTGACGCTAACGAGTTGACATTATTGGAGAGTACTGAAGACAAAATTTGAAAATTTGGTGATCGTATAGGTAATAAATGTAGTATAAAAATACATAGGCCTATTTATACATAATTATACAGTCTGAAGGTACTGAAGTAGGTATCTACTGAAAGAAAAAAAATTATTAGAAAAACCTGCCCCATCTCGTAGTAATTTTGTTATTTTCAGTATAAGTATTATCTACATATTTAATTGTTTTTAAATCTTAAAAATTTTGTTTTAATAAACAAATAAGAAATTAAATATTTTTTGTTTTCAACAATTACATATTAGATCTCTAAGGTTGAATATGACGCAGAAGATTTTAACATTTTGTCTTCAGTCCCATTCCCTAAAAAATTCAGTTTTGGCTGCAATAGATAGATAATAGAATACAAGTATGGAGTCTAAATAATTACACAAATGAAAGAATATTTTCAAAAAAGAGAAAAATTAAAAAAGTAAATTTATTTTAAATTGGAGAAAAGTCAATAACATTTGAAATTACGACTTATTTCTCAAGTATTAAAGACTACGATGCAATTTGCCTAATAATAAGAATATCCTATCTTTTCCTTCCTATAGAGTAGGCTGAGAAATGAAAACCACTTTTTTAGTCACCTTCTGATGCATTAGAAGGATCTATGGCGATAATAATATGGTGCAACTGCTTAACGTAAATAACAAAATTGGGCCAATTTTAAAAATTTAATTCGTTCTCACTTGGTTTACTGAACGTTTCTAAAGATCAAGAGTAGATGAGACCTGGGAGATTGGAGAAATTGTGTGAATTTTTTCACAACGATTCTTCAGGGTTCCATGTCGAATTTTTTACTTCCGTTAGTGTGGAGGATTGGGACGAAGTTGAAACACTCTAACGTAGTAGCAGTTCCGTTAGAAAAAGTAGGTCTTCGAAAAATGTAAAATTAGCTGGTAACTAAAAAGTTATTGATAGATCGTAATAAATATTTTTTCTGAATTACGTTCCCGTTGATCCAAAATTAGTCGTTTTATCAGCGAAATAAAAATGAAAATAGTGTTATCAGAAGTACCATGCGACCGATCCGCACCAAAATTTATATCAAGTTACAATATATCATGATGAATTTTTTTTTCAAGTTTCGTAGCTTTTGGTCGTAAATTAAATATTTTATAGCAAAAAGAAAAACGAAAATAACTATACTGGAAGTCGATCCACACCAAAATTTACAACATGTTATAATATATCATAGTGAATATTTGTTTCAAATTTCGTAGCTATTGGTCGAAAATTTAGAATTTTATAGCCAAAATAAAAACGAAAATAGCCATACCGGAAGTACTGTACGGCCGATTCGTAACAAAATCAATAGGTCCTCTTCTTGAGTTAATAATAATGTTCCTTCCAAATTTCGAGACTATCCAATAAAAATTCCGACCTATACCACGGTGACAAGAAATGGGCTCATATATATATGAATACGTATATGAATTTGAGTTATTAGTGTAAAAATTTTTCTTGAGTTATGAACAAAAAACGTACCTACCCAACCCCTAGATCGTTCCATGACACAAAAATTAATAAGTAGAATTTCAACAGAAAACCTACTTAAAAATGGTGGTACCGGAAGAACTGTCCGGTCGATCTGCACCAAAATCAATAGGTCTGGTCCATGGCTTAGTGCAAATGTTTATACCAAATTTCGTGATTGTCTGATAAAAATTGCGACCTGTACCGTGGGAACAAGAAATGTACTTTTATATGATTATATATATATGAATTTGAGTTATTGGCGTCAAAATTTTCCTGAGATCATGAAACAAAAATCGTACCTACCCTCAACCCTGTAGGCTAATACCGTACCAAGCGTAATCAGTAGATTTTCTCAAGAAAACCTACTTAGAAACACTCTTCGTACCTATAGCTTTGTCCAAGTGACTCATCTTCTTCGATGTCGATCGAAAAGAAATTCGTAAATTTCTTCGAAAATTTAACACTCGTTGAAAACATGCTCTTGGAATTAACGGATGCCTCAATCCACGTAAAAATTAATCAACGACTAGCTGACTCGTAGCTACCAACCCTTATACCGATGTCGTAAAGGCATATTTCATCGATCGAAAAATCATCAAACAAAGTCACTTATATTTTGAAAAGATCACCAGCATATTATTATTCCAAAAGTCTGCTTCAGCCTCGTAAACTATAAAGTTGACATTACATCGAATAAAAATTTCACTCGCCGAAATTTCCTTGAAGAAGATTCAAATTTTGATGAGTACAAATTTTGAAAAATTGCTATCAGTAACGTAATTATAATTAACTTTGAAAATTTTTACACGTAGGTACATAACTAAATTCTGTTGAGTCGGTGAATATGGCCACTACTATTTCATATGCAATGTTCATTTTGTCTTCGCCTACTTACCCAACGTCTAATTTTTTTATTATTTCCAAAATTATGGCCCGAATGCAAGAACGATACCGAATTATCAACAGTTACTAAGGAATTACTTATATTAACGAAGTTATATTTATAGTATATGTTTTAATATATACAAGCACTGAAGCGCCGCTCTGTGGCACTATGGCTTGTGCCAACCCTGAATTTCTGGTAACACTATAGAATTTGTGGTTTTGGAGGAGACAAGGAACAATTTTTTTCCGTCTCTACTTGTGGCTGTTTGGTTAGTGGCGCATGCGCAACGAGGAAATAATTTTATGAAATAATTAATGGATTGTATGTTTATTTATATGTACTTAAATAATTGATATGGAAAAAATATAAGAATTACATAAGTATAGTTTTCGAGAAGTTTAAAAAATCAGTGGTAGGAAAAATAAATATTATTAAAAAGTAAACCTGAAAGTATTTGTGATTTGTGATTCGAATCACGTTTCTTTATGGTATTCATGATTTATTATTTGAATCATTTGGCTGTAAAGGATTTGTGAATCATGATTCGAATAATTTTTTCGAAAATTCTGCCAGCTCTTGATGATAGAAAGTCACTATATTTTATTTGCCAAAAATAAATGAGTAGCTCTTATTGGTGAATATGCCCTAATTTATAACGATAATTTTCTCAGTCTCTAAATTCTCATTTTCTTCAATTAAGACCTTCCAATTTTTTCAATTTTAAATATAATAGCCTAGGACATTCTTTGGATGGTCCGTGTATATTTTGAGTCTACTTTCATTGAAATCTCTGAAGTAAGACACTTGTTCTGAGCAAATGAAATTCTGTTAGTTCTGGAGATAGGACATACCAAACATATAACCTCTTCCTTGCAGTCAGTAAAAAGAGACGATGATCGTCATAAACATCTTGAGCCAGCTTACTTTACTCCACATTTCCTCGTTTGTGCTACAAGTTTTTTTTTTAGGTAGTTTTTCAGGTTTTAGAACATTCATGATAAATACCTATACTTATATTAAGTACAGGTTCTGAATACAGTGCTTTGGTTTGTACTGAACTGGCAACATTGATCTGTTTGTTGTTAGGATGGGTACAACAAAACATTTGTGGCTGGCGCATGTGCCTTAAATATTGTCTGAATAATTTTAGTTGAATTTTGTCTTAAAAAATCAGGTTGTACGTTTATTATAATAATAAGTTTTTAGCATTGAAAATGCTTCTAGTGTCAGTTTGTGAAAAAGTGTCCTTCACCCGATTTTTAGCAACATTTTAGCAGAGAGCAGTAGATAACAGGGATAAAAAGAGTGAAAGTAGAAAATGGTGATGAAAAATACAATATAGATGTGGTAACATTGTTTCGTTGTTTACAAAGCAAATACAAACCTGAAATAAAACGCTTTATTTTTATTAATTTTTATTCATTTTCAGTGTCCCCTTCTGGTTTTTACAAAAAGTGAAACCTATGGATTTTTACTTACAAAAAAATTTGATTGTATGTTCAACTTTTTAGAAGATTCTTGAAAGTAGCGTCCTGATTTTGGAACGCCCATTCATGCATTCGTGTACCTGTGTGTATTTTAGGAAATCATCTTTTTCAAATATTCTTATTGAGTAATCTTTTAAGAAGGCCCAGGGAGGAATAAACTCATTTCCACCATCCCTCAAGTCCCACCTAGTAGATCACAGAGCTGGTTCAATTCTCAAATTAGTTCCACAAATAAGGATAAAAATTACCTATAAGATTCTCTCTCTTTTGTTCCCAGATAAACAAGGTTGAAGAACTTATTTCCGATTTAAAAAACAAAACAATAAAAATGATTTATGAGAAAAATCCTCGTTTGGTATCAACCTATTTTTCATTGAATATTTATTTTTAAGTATGTTCCTTTAGAAAATCTACTTATTATGCTTGCTGCGGTATTAGCCCCCAGGGTTGGGGCTTTTCATGATCTCAGGAAAAGTTTGGCACCAATAATTCAAATTCATATATATATATATATATATGTCAATTTCTTGTTCCCACCGGACAGGTTGCAATTCTTAACTGAAAATCACAAAATTTGATAGAGAGTTTATATTAAACCGAGGACTAGATTTATTGATTTTGGTGCCGATCAGCTGAACAGTACTTCCTGTACTTACCGCTATTTTTGTTTTTATTTTGACTATAAAATGCTCAGTTTCTCAACAATAGCCAAAAAATTTGGAATAAATATTTATAATAATTTTTTGTAGTACGCCACCAATTTTGGCGCGGAATGGCCATACAGTACTTCCGGTACCACTATTTTTGGTTTTATATTGGTCATAAAATGCGGAACTTTTGAACAAAAGCTCTGTTTGATAGCACTACGCCTACTTACAATAATCTACACCAGGAGAGAGATTCCACAAATGTAGGAATGTTATATGACTTTGCGCCAAGTTTTACTTGAATATTTGTGGAATATCCCTACAAGTGTAGGTTGGTGTAAGTTAGTGTAATCCTATCAAACAGAGCTAATATGTACCTACGAAATGTAAAACAAACATTTAATGTATTTTACTTTAGCATGCTACCAATTTTGGTGCGAATCGACCTGACAGTACTTCTAGTAAAGCTTTTTTTTTAATTTGCTTGAACTTTTCTTTTTTTAAAATTATCTACATGTTCGTGTTTTCTTTTTTTTTATATAAATTTATGGTATCTCTTTGATTTTATTTAAAATTATATAATTACTTATCAAACTTTATCATCTTAATCAATTTTTCATTTTAAGAAATAGTGCCTTTAAATTTTACATGGTCTAATATTTTGTCAACAGCTAACATATTTCATATAATGATAACATACCGTTTAAGCATATGAACTTAAAAACATTAAATGTGACCATCAACATTCGTAATACTTTTTTCTCGAAAGCCTACTTGCGCTGGAGCTTTTTTTTTTATTTTATTTTACTTCTTTTACCACAAAATCTAGAATTTTACCACAAAATATAGGCTATCCAATTTTTAATTCATGGACCTTCCCAAACTTTTATTACCTACTCGTTTATCTCGCCTTTGTTGACTGGGTAGCTGCCTACAATACCAACCACTACCGTAGCAGTTGACTGCCATTGCGTTATCCAAAGTTAAGGCCCGAATGAAAGAACAACAGGTCCTTCAGTTACCTCAATATCGACGCTGACCTAAAAATTACTTACCTTAATAAAGTTATATTAGTGCATGTTCATGTATAGATATTAATTGATAATGGGAAAAATGTACCAACGAATTATTGAAGTACGTATCGTTCTTGCAATCGTGCATAAGGTTCACTTCATTCAATTGGAGCGCTTTTTGATTGGATGAAGAAAAGAGTCAGTCAACGCGCGCTCCGCCTACAACGCTGGAAATACAATAGAAATAAAAAATGATATCCCCACCTAAATTAGTTAAATATAGTGTATATTTTCGAATAATTTACACGTGCATAAGAACATCTGTGACACATCCGACAGATATAATAATTATCACCTAGTGCACCAAAGTTATACTTATTAGTATAGACCTCATTACGTTCGGATGTGTTTGCAGAAAGTCTAAAGGAAAATCTACATCACACGAAGCAAAAAGGAAAAACGCTTCCGCTTTGCGACAAAAGGTTTTCTCAAGAATCCCGAAACTCCGTAATAACTGCTTCAACTGCCGTACTTGTGTAATGTTCTCTCCCAAAACGATCTGCCACCTGGTATCATGAAAGTCGATCAAATCGTCTGTGTTTCGTAATAAAGCCTGTCGAAATGCCGAAATGCCGAACGTGCATTTCCAAGTTCAGCACCGATCAAGTCTTCATACATTCCAATTTTTCTTCGAATAACTAATGTAGACAGATTTCAATCTTGGAGTTTGTTTTTCTTTTCTTGTCTAAAAGATAAAACACATAATTCAGTGGCATATATAATCATGTAGTAGGCAGGTATAGAATAGGCAGGTATAAGGCCGGCCGAAGGATTTCCTCAAGGTGAAGTTTTTGATTGCAGGAAATTTCAGGAAAATTTGGCACTCGTTGGAAAAAAAAAATTTAATTTCATCCATGGAAATTAAACATAGAACTTTTTCATCTTACTTTCCTAAATAACACGGATTTTAATAAAAAAGTTTTTAAAGTTCAAAACTTTTTTCCATATCAAGGTCAAACAGAATTATTTTGACATTTGAGACTATTATGGAAAACTTTTCAACAGTCTACTTACTAATTGCGCTTGTATTTCCTCGAGTTTTCTGGCCTTCTTTTCCAAGCGACGCATCACCTCGACATACAAATGTTTGGGAATTGTCTACAACAAAACAACTGATTACTAACTCAACTTACATTAAATAATAGGTACCTACCTACGTTTATTTATCCCTCTCCTACATCAGTAAATCCGTGTCACGAGCCTGTATCATTCAGTTTTCTATATAGGTACTTGTTCTATACAATCTATATTAGTCGATAAGGGTTGAATGCAAAAACGATAGGTACTTAACTATCAACAGTGACTTTAGAAGTACTTATCTTAACGAAGTTATATCTACCTATATAGGCATGTTATTGATAATGGGGAAAATGTAAGCAGTACTTAAGTAACGTTCTTGCATTCGAGTCAAAAAGATCACTCATTACTGTTTACCAGCTTAAAACAAAAATAAGCAAAAATGCAAAAACACTATGCCTAGATGAAAGAACGTCATAATTTCAAAATTCAGATTATTTTCGAGTAAAATAATTTTATTAGTTATTTTGCTTACGTCAGATATCACTACTCCATCCGAGATTGTCGAGCTTGTGGCGAAGAGAAGGAAAAATGTCCTCTTGATATTTCGATGTAAATTCACTTTCACGATTAGTAGTTTCATGGTCACTTAAGAAACTTGAAATAGCGAAATTAATGGTATTTTACTTTTACTTCACATCCAGTATGTGTTAAGAAAAGGTTTTCGACTGACTTGGCAAGACTTTGTATTATTTATTACCGATTTTAGAAGTTTTATTTCGAATCATTCACTTTGTTCGTTTTAAATTTTTATTCGGCTCTTTTACAGCCATAGGCACTTATATGGGTGGGTACCTCCTATACCTATAGTTAATTCACTAATCGAATTTTAAAGAACATCTGCACTGTTCGCGCGTGTGTTTCAACTATAACATTACATTTTCAACCACAGAATATTTCAAAACGTATGTTCAACTTTCTAAAATACAATTTGTCAGGGGTAATAAATACACAGAATATTAAAAATAATGGAGGACGCACGCTCATCTAACCACTACCACAAAAAATGGCACCACTTTCGAAACTATTGTCCTCACCCCTTTGGTACCTACAGAGTTCGACTTTGCTTGTCCCTCATTTGGGCCCATAGGCAATAATCAGAAATTAGTTTTTCAAATTATTTAATTAAACGAATGACAAAATTCATTAATTTAGAAATCACAATCCACACGAATTTCGTAAATAAAAATGAGATTGAAAAATGTTTCTGATCAGGATATTTGTTACTGAGCATGCGTGGTGTGGCTCCAACAACGTGAAAATAGATATCATCAAAAAATTCAGTGATAAATTTCATGAAATTGGAGCAGTTTTAAATGCGTAGAATGTAAAATTCTGATATTTCTGTTTTCATCTTTGACATATTTACTCCAGCGTGCATAGGGCATTAGACATCTCTTTAGCTGTATGTCTCTGGTTCACATATTGTCTTTATCTATGGAGGGGGCTTTGGCTATTACAACAACTGGTGCTGGCAGCATCACTTTGTGTGGATTTTTTGAACTATTCATGCATGGACACGGTTTTGGTATTTTTAATAATAGTGTGGAATGCCAGGGGGACCCATTTGGCAATAAGGTAGCCATGGAATTACCACCTCCTAACCCTAAATAGCCTGCCAGGTATCCTTTGACTCAAATTTTGACCATGGCTAGGAAAAAATTCTTACTTTTCGACACTTTTACTATTTCCAAAACTGTGAAAAACTTATCCAAAATGCTATTAAAAAACCAAAAACTACCCCATTGCCAATTAAAAAGGAATCAACACATCGTAATTATAAAAACAGTATAATATAAAAATAAAAACTAATGAACATATTCAAAAACATAAATAGATCGACATATGAAAATTTAGTCTGTAAAGGACAGACAGGTACAGTAATAATTGTGATGTGTACAAACACAGAGCATAAAAATGAGTGAGAAGAAAAAAAAATAGTTTTCAATAATCAATAATTAGTCTCAAATCAAATTTCCACGCAAAGGCAGAGCCCCTAAGTACCATACTAGTTATTATTATACTTATTTCCGAGGATGTTTCAAACCTTTGTTTGACCTTGTAACGCATATTTTCATCTATTTTTAAATATGACGAACATATTCGTCTACACATTTTCAAATACCAAAAATGTATGTATTCATCAATAATGAAAAATCCTAAGGTAAAGTCACCTAATATCGCCTACTTTTTTAAAAATGACTATAAAATTTCACTTATTTGATCTATCAACCTTGAAAATAGCTCAAAATGTTCATCCTTCTGCTACAAAAGTATTATGCTAAAATGAAGGAGGGGATGTTCGTTGATTTTACATGAATTTTTAAAGCAGAGTAGTCAAAATTGTAAAATTTATTTTTGGGCTCCTAATATCGCCCACCAAATTACATGTAAAAATCAATTATCTTAATATCGCCTAGCTAAAAATCAAAAAAATTGACATTTTACATTACTTATAATTAAAATAAAAGAGATTTTGACTTTATCCGTTCAAACAATTTGAGCAAATGTACTTTTTTTTGTTTAAGACTTTACCAAAGGCAGCATTGCAAACCTCATGCGCCCACACAGAACATTTTGAACACGAAATCCATCATTGCCCTTCGTAGCAATTCTTCCTCCTTTTTCGTGCGCTTCTAGTTATTCATGAAAGCAAAGAAGTTCAGTGATAACAGTTTAAAATATGTGGTTCCTAATATCGCCTACATGTTATCAAGTGGGCGATATTAGGAATTTCCAAGTGGGTGATATTAGGGAAAATGGTACTCACTTTCTTCAACGCCATATTCTGCTTAATTATTTATGAATCCTGGAATTTTTTATCAAAATTACAAATTGAACGTTTCTCATCACAACACTATTTGATTTGACATTTGGCATTCATCTCATCAGTCACAAGCACCATCCAAAGACAACACTAAAAAAGTTTTCAGGTCCTCGATTTCTTCTCCCAGTTCTCACTCTTTGGTTTTTGGCTTCCGGAACCTAACTTTTTACACGTTTTACTGTTTTACAATACTGGACATGAAAAAATTTTTTCCCGCCAGATAACGCCACTACAGGGCAAAATAAGGTGGTAGGTGATATTAGGAACTGGGCGATATTAGGCGACTTTACCTTATAGCTCTTTGTAAACAACCACTAAATTACCTGTATTTGATTTTATGAATATAGATATAACGCCTGTATATTTATGACCTAATTGTGCCTGTCCCTCGAGTATATTGCGAGTCAGCACAACCCTATAATAACAATCCCCTACCTAACTTAGCCTATCCATCACGTACACTTACACACCCCAAACAAATATATAAACCCTCAATTTGAAGGAATCTACACACAGTACCTAGAGCTTCTCTTACAGAGCTTCTAGTTAATAGACAGTCTTGTCTAAGGGTTGTAATCCCAAATGTTAAACCTAATTTATAATGTTTAAAATATTATTCAATGTACGTGTGTCGTACAAATTATTATTTTATTAAAAGTGTTAACTCAACATTGTGTTTTTAAATATTATTGAGTCTCTTAAATAGGTTAAGGTCCACGATAGTTGTGGTTGATAAATTTATTATTTAAATTATTATAGAGGTATTAATGCTTATCCAGTTTTAATTATCTTCTGTTTGGTGTAACACTGAAAGTGGTTCTAATTAGGTACATTTCCACCTCTTTTGGCTGTTACACTATTGGCGCACAACTGGTCTGCTATTGTGAATTGAACTCTTGCTCTAGTACCTATTTTGAATTCTGGAGTTGCTGATCCAAGCTCCTGTTTTCAATTATTCTGATCCAAAGTACTTTGCTCTATTAACCTTGAAAACTCTCATTAAGTACGCAATGAGAAATGCATAAGGCGCGCTCTTGGGGAAAGGAAGTAAAGGTTATTGAGAGTGGAAAAAGATCTGTAGTGAAAAGAAATAAAAATGTTACCAAACTACAACCAAACAAGGAAAATTTATTAAAAAAGGAAACAACAAAGGCAGTGTATATACAATAAATAAAACAAAGGTGAAGAAAATGTGAAAAATGATCCATATTCCAGCAGCATCCAAGGCGGATTCTTCAAGCTCCTGTTCAAACAAAAACAAAAGAAAAAAGAAGTAACAATTAATATTAATTATAATTCGCGTCCCTCGCCTAATATTTAAGATTTGTTATTATTTTTAACCGTGAAAAAATTTATCTCTTATGAATAAAACTTGGGAAAATTTATCCAAACCCAATACTACTAAAACAAATTTAACTTGGCTTATCGAAGCAAAAAATTTTGAATTAATTAACGTATGTCAAAACCTAAATGAAGTCGATAAAAAATTATTTTCTCGTACAAAAACTCAAGAGGATATCCTATTAACAATTAAATCTAGTGAAGAGATTCAAAAATTATTAACCCTTGAAAATATAAAAATAATTTACAAACTACACGAAAAACTCAGGAACATATTCCTGAATTGGAAAACCCAATTGTAAGGAAATATTTTGATCTTCCCATTTCTTCTACCCCATTACTGAAAAATTTGGAAAATCCCATTCCATTTCCAAGATTAAAATCAATCGTAAATTTAGCTAATATTTCTGAGTGTTTTGAAAAATCTGACAAAGATTTCCTCAGCCCTGAAACTGAAACAAAAATTTTAGAAAATTCTTATATTCCCCAAATACCTTTTGAAGAAAATATGGCAAACGCTGTAGCCATTAACATTAGACCTTCCCTTTATAGTCACACTCCAGGTGAAGATATAGTATCATTCTTGAAAGGTTTCAAAAATGAGGCTGAATCGTTCAACTGGGATGCAAACTTAAAATTAAAAAAATAAAAATTGCTTTTTCTGGTCTTGCGAAACAAATGTTCGAAGACAAAGTTCAGGACAATCCAGAATGTAACTGTGAGAATAATAGCAAATTATATTATACGTTGACTTATTATTCTCGCATATCACATGTTGTGGCAACACTGTTTTGTTGTTATTATTAATCTGTGATATTTGTGTTTGTAACTCAACTGTGATTATATGTTTTGTATGCCTTCTCGTCGCACATCAACCTTCGTAACATCAACATGTCCGCTAATATTATGTGGAATAAAATTCGTGAAATAGTGAATATTTAGTCTTTTTATTTATGTGTACGTAATGTGTGTTTCTAGTCGTCATTCAATCTTTTCATCAGTGTAGGTTTCGTCGTTGAATTTCGTGTAGTTCGATCCGTTGGCAGTTCGTAATTTCTCACAGTAACAATTGGCAAAATACAAAACAAAAAATTTTAGAAACATTTACAAGAACTAAGCCCCAACTTCATGAACTATTATATGAAAGGAAATGTAAAGGTGAATCCGATTTCCCTGTGTACATGATGTTTGTGGCTAAAATATTAAGACAAATTGAATCCGGCATTACTGAAGAAAGAATTATTGAAAAAATTATAGCTAACCTTCCCAAAAAAGAAAGAGAATTCCTGATAAGAGAAAAACCCACTCCGCTTCAAGAACTTGATAAAGCTTTCTCAAATTATTTGGACTTTAAATATAAATTATTTGGACACTCAAATCCCCTTTTGAGAACCAAAATTGAATAAGTAGAAAAAACAATTGAGGAATTAAAAACTGGAAAAACAGAAAAGAAATCTGATAAAAGTATTAACTTGATTTCTTTAGATCCAGAATGGAAAGCTGAGATGGAGAAGATGAGCGCTGCAATAGTGAACATTTCAAAGTCTCAGAAATCCAGAAAAAACAAAAATCCTCAAAATAAAAACCAAAATAATAATAACCAAAACAACAATTCGAATCTAAATTCGAACCAAAATCCAAATCAAAACAGAGATAATAATAATAATAATAATTGGAACCAATACCAAAACTGAAACCAAAATAATCAAAATAGAAACTGGAATAATAACCAGAATAACTATCAAAATTCAAACCCAAATTATAAAAGGAAAAATTTTAATCCAAATTTTCAAAGAAACAACTTTCCCCGAAATAATAATGGATATTATTTTAATTGAACTCCAAATTGAAACCAAAATGGTCCTCCAAATTGGAACCCAAATTGGAAAATGCTCCAACTTGGAATTGTGTCCCATTTAATTCTCCCCAAAATTTCCCATATGTGGCTGCTGACACCCAAGAGGTTGCATCTCCTGCACCCTTCATGTCAGCACAAACACCTCAAAATCAAACTCCCAATTCCCATGTCTGCCAAAATAATTGCTCAAAAAACTAATTGTCCCCCTTACAGATGATTTGTCAGCTGTAAGGGATGTCTCGAATAAAGAGTCGAAAAAGGTTAACTGCGTAAGTGAGGAAAAATTTAAAAACAAAGGGTACTGCAGAACCCAGTGTAAATTTCACCTTCCTTTTGCCATTAACGGCAAATAAATACTTAGCCTAGTTAATCCAGGTTTGGAACAGACACTAATTGCTGAAAAAGTTTTAAAGAATTTCTCCAACCAACATAAGATTTTGTGGTGCGGATAGCCAACCTCTCGAGGTCATAGGAGTAACCAATGTGATTTTTTCCATTGATCATTGTATTTACCAACACCCCACCTACATTATTTGAAACTTGGTTGAACCAGTCATATTGGGTTACGATTTCCTATCAACACATAGAGCAAAAATGGACTTTTTGAAAAACAAATTCACGTTACTGTGTGGTTACAAAAAGCGATGTTTTGACATGCCTGAATGTCACAATTACCCCATTGAAAAAGAAAATAATTTAGGTTATGCTAAGCCCTTTAAGTATTATGCCCCCAAATGTTTAAAATCAAGGCAAATTTGGTGCTAATTTTTGCAACATTGCCCAAACACCTGGAATTTCTATGTGAAACTTCCATGGAGGAAAAAAATAATTTTATTGTAAGTGTATCTGAAGACACGATTGTGGCTGTTAATCACAATGACAGACCCCACAAGACCTACAAACACGAATATCTTGGAAAATTTGAATTAAGTAGTGCAGTTGATGTTAATACCTGCCAAATAGAAAAAACAACCAAGAAAACTATTTTTAAAGATAATCGAGGAAATCCCATCCCAATAAATCCAAAACTGTCATTAGAACAGAAAATAAAAGTGTATCAGATAATTAATGAATGTAATAATATTTTTACTGGGAAAACAGACAAAGTCGACGATCTCGTTTTGCTGCGCCAATCAAAAAATGTTGCAAAAAACAAAATTAAATACACCGGACCACATAAAATTGTTAAGAACGTCACGGATCTAAATTACGTTATTCACATAAAAAACGATGACAAAACTGGGTATGATGAAACAGTTCATGTACGATGACTAATTCTGTACAAATCTTGAAAAAATAACGATGTAATAAAAAGTGAAACAAATGTTGACAAAAATTTTGAAACCCCCATCCTGACCCAAATCTTGCCTAAACCGAGGGGTTGCCCTGGTAAAATACACGTAGGAGTATGTATAAAGTTTATTACCCATCCTACTCATCTCTTTTCTTTAACTTTTATATTTTAAGACCCTCCCCTCCTAAATTAAAATTTACAAAACACTTTCGGCATTTAACTACAAAAACGAAAATAATAAACCTTTGAGCACATAAAAATAATAATAAATTGGAAATGTGCAAAAACTTACCATCAGCCCATGTATCAGCATATCCAGTAAGGAAACAGGCAAGATGTTCCCCATCCGATGAACTGCTGTTGTCAGTGGACATCAGCAAGGCATCCTCTCTGACACCTTGGTCCTCCAACAAACTGGCTTCAGCTGAGAACACGCTGTCTTCTATGGACAGTGTGTTCCACAGGAACAAGCAAACAGTAGGATCATTGAGGAGCCACCCACTCCTTAGGGACATAGCCCTATTGTGCTCAGTTGCGCGTTGTAGTGCCTCACAAAGTAAAAACCTAGTGAGGATATCAATAGGTCTAACTGGGGCTTGTAATGCTGATTTATAAATCTAATGAAATTAGCCCCATCTGGCCCTATCAACAAATCCATTAAATAAAACTTGTCCAAGTGGACATACTCTGCTGTCACAGTCTAGTTACTCTGTTGAGAAACCCAGAGTAAGCACACCAGTAACCAGGGATGCCAACCCTACGTCAATAGATGTAGATCTACGTCTTTTTGAATAAAGCTTAAAATGCTACGTCTTTTTTTAATCTACGTCTTTCTACATATTTTTAGGGAAAAATAATGACTTAGGAAAAAATTGCATTTATTGATTAAAAATTGTTTTTTTAATCCCAAATTTTTCAAAATTTTTATCAATAATTTTTTCAAAGATCAAAAGGTTACAATGATCTATGAAATTATAAAATAAAATCACATTTTATAATGTGTTTCTCTCCATTCGTTATCATTTATGTTTTGATAATTTAATTCAGTAATCAGTTATTCAGTTCAGTATTTTTCGTTCTTTTCTCATTTTTACGATTCGCAGACTGCAGTTCTCACCTCAAACTGTACCCCGTATTTCGTTCCTCATGGCTCATACTCAGAATTTTGATCTTGAATCCCAAGCCAGTTGACCTTTCCATCCGCAGAAATGGTATGATTATTAAATACTCTTCCTTTCAACTCATGTCTAATGTTCCTTCCACTTTGCGCAGTTGTGTAAATTGTTATCTACTTGTCTTTTCATAATTTTATATTCGTTACTACGTGTAGATTAGTTTCTTCTTTTCTTGGGTTATATTTTGTAGTTAGCGACGAATTGAAGAGAATTCTTAGATGAAGTCTCTTCGAATCGTCGCCGTCAGATTAATCATGATTCAGCGACAAATCGAAGAGAATTCATACATAAATTCTTTTTAATTCGTCGCCATTAAATTAATGAAGACTAAACGACAAATCGAAGAGAATTCATCTACAAATTCTTTTTGATTCGTCGCTGTTAAATTAATTAGGATTAAACGACGAATTGACTTGAAGTAAATGGAACAAACCGAAATTGAATTCATAAACTCAACTCACTGGGATGCTCAACTACAAAATATTATTGTTGACACTTCTGTCTAGAGAAAGTTTTGAATCACAAATTAATTTAAAAGATGATAAAACACGATTGATAATTCTCTTCTTCATTTTGAATTCTAAAATTGAAATTCATGGTATGTTTTTTTCTAATTTAGACTTCACATATCCCTAATACCAGTTTAGCTTCACCTGCTGATTCTGATTCAGTGGATAGTCCTGATGATAAAACTTATGATGAGACCTTTGAGGTTGAGAATGATATTGATAATACCAATGATGATTGTGATAGTGGTGAATGTAATTGTAATAGCTTCCATTCTAATTTTAAATCCGAACTTAAGAGAAATTGGTAAGTACATGTTTCACTAAATCTTACAAAAAAAATTCTGCTCCTTATTAAAATTCTTGCTTTCTATTTTTGGCATAGTTAGTCAAACTGGTGCAAAGAAAATGCGTTATGCTAACAAATTCAGGCTAGAATGGATTGCTGAATTCCCATTTATAAAAAGTTCCTCGAAAGGTAATTCATAATTTATACTTTCAAATATATAGAATACTATCCTGGAAGCAATGCTTCTCAGCACTTTGGCTTGTGCTGGTCCAGGACTTCTGCCATCTCAGGATTTATGCCTCTCCATTACTCACACTACAGGTCTATTTTATTTAACACAAAAATGTTAAAAAGTCTAACTCCAGGTCCACACTGCCCTATTCCAGCTTGTGAGGAGGTGATATATATATATTCCCTTTTCTTGTTATCATGGTACATGTCGCTATTTTTATTCAATTACACGAAATTTAGTACAAACAATAGTAACAATCCACAGACCAGACCTATCAATTTTTATATGGATTGGCCAAATAGTTCATCCTGTATGACAATTTTTATTTTTGTTTTGGCTCTAAAATGCCTAAGTTTCAATCAATTGCTACAAAGCTATATTTAGATTGAGTAGTGTGTGTACTGATATAACAACTTTTACGGGAAAAACTAAGTAGATTTACTTAAGTCCATAAATAGTTCAATTTTAAATAATTTTTATCTTAATTAATTAATTTTTCTTCAGGTATCAATTATTTCAAGTGTGTTCCATGTGGCCTTGATATGAAAGGTTCAAGAAGAGAGATTCTACAACATGCCAACACACCAAAACACCAGAAAAATTCTAAATCTCTAGATGGTATGAAATCGTAAGATTTGTTTAGTCAAACTAAATCTGCAGCAACTATTGATAAAGCAGCCAAAATGAATGAATTAAGGTCCGCAATGTTTATTATAAAAAATAATTTACCTATTGCTACAGCTTATGATTTTATGACACAATATTCCAACAAATAATTCAAATTTTAAAGACCCAACAGTTTTCATTGATAATTGATGAATCCAATGATAGGAGTACTGTTAAAAATATGGCTGTTGTAGCTAGGGTTTTATATGAAAACAAGCCAAAACACATTTTTGTATCTTTATTAGAACCAAAAACCTGTGGTGCTGTAAGTTTGTACTGCTGCATCCGGGAATTTTTTCAAGAAAATGAAATTCCATATAAAAGTAATATGATATAATTGGCAACCGATGGAGCTAATGTCATGCAAGGGAAAAACCATTCAGTCGCAGTTCTTTTGAAGAAAAATGTACGGCGCATTCTTCGGCCTTGTGTGCATTGAAAGCAACAGAAAATTTACCTGCTGGATTAGAAAAATTTTTGAAGTCTGTGTACATCTATTTAAAATATAGTGCAAAGAGAACCAGCAAATTTCACTCTATTCAAGAAATGTTGGATATACCACAACATAAAATACTAAATACTTGTAATGTGCGCTGGCTCTCATTAAGAGATTTTGTCAAACAATTTGGGGAGCAGTATGATGCTTTATTTACTTTCTTTCAAGAAGAGGCCAAAGAAAAAAGAAATAAACATGCTGATGAAATATTTATGAGGTTTACAATCCCAGAATATCGATGCTATGTGTCATTCTTAGATGAAATTTTACCATTGATCACAACAGAAAACCTGATATTTCAAGAAGAATCAACCCAAATATATAAGTTATATTCTAGAATGGAAAATTTGTATGTTCGAATTTGTCAACTCTTCCTTCAAGATGATTACCTTTTGGTAACTGGTGTTGAGTCGATACAACATAATAATCCTGATAACTTTGCGGCATTGAGTGATGTCAAAAACAATGGCTGAAATAATCAGGTTTAAACTAAGTAAAGAAAAGACTAAAAAATTCTGTACAACCTGTTGCAACTTCCTAATAACTCTTGCTGATGAAATACGGCTGTGATTTCCATTTGATAATGAGAATTTTTTGACTTTATGTGATTTTAGATTTGTTGAACCTTCAAAAATGTCAACTGTAAAAAATATCACTCGAATTTCTTCATTATTTGGATATAACAAAACTGAAATTGTATCCACCAATAATGAGTATAAAGATTTGCAAATTGCATTTAGAACATATTTGCATTTGGATATGGAATCATTTTGGACAAAGGTATTGCAAACAAAAGATGACAATGGCTTGTTAAAGTATAAATGTGTTGTGGAAATGAAACATCTAATTGATATACTCCCACATTCATCAGCTTCGTGTGAGCGTATATTCAGCATTGTTAATGCTAATAAAACCAGAGGAAGAAGTAACCTTTCCAATAAAACCTTAAGTGGTATTTTATATGTTAAGTCATTTCTTAATATTAATAGTGTTGAATGTTACAATATTCCTTATAATGATATGTTGAAAAATTTCAGTGTCTCTATGTATCCCCATAAAAACTAAATTATTCCCCTTTCAGGTTCTCTCCTATTGACATAAATTTAATATAATGCTCTTTGAAAAAAAAAAAAAAAATTCAAATTAAATTTTTTGAATTTATGATTTTCCCATTTTTAAAAGTTTAATTATTGTCATTTCTTTTTTATTTTTCATATTTACCACTATGATATTAATTATTATTACCCTTGGTCTTTTCTATTCCTGTTATCAAATTCTTATAATATACTTGTAATAATTTTCCTGTTTTGAAAAATTGATCTAATTATTTTCATCTCTTTTTTTATATTTGGTATTTGCCACTATAATATTAATTATTATTACCCTTTCTTTTTCTATTCCTGGTATAAAATTCTTATACTTGTACTTTTCTTATTTTCAAGAATTAATACAATTATAATTTCTTGTTTCATTTTTCCTACTAGACAATTCAATATTACTTGTCTCACGTAATAAAAGTTTGATGGTATCTGATTATTATTGGTCTTTATTTATTGTTTATATGTACTAATGCCATAATTACTATGTTACAGTATGAACATGCTGCAAGAGGCCAAGAGATAGCCATGAGCCACTTCAACATTTCAACTTATCCATGAGACAATATTTGATTTGGTTTATCTGCTACTAAAAATTATAAATTAAGTACTACTTTGAACTGTGTTCCAATTTGCTTATTCATTTATTTATTTTATTTATTATTTATTCATTTTGATTATTAACTAATATAAACTAAGGAATAAGGGTGTAATGAATAAAAATAATTATGAAATTCAAATATTCAGAGATATGTTATAATATTGTCTGGTTTTTATATAGTTTCAAAGTTCTGTGAGTAAAATAACTCGAAAAATTGATCATTTGAAATAAAATGATTGAAAGAAAATATTATAACATCTCAAAAAAAGCAAAAGAGAACAAAGTAGTATTGTAATACAAAATCATAGGCGTCAATAAATTGCAAAAGAGAACATGTTGACACTGATAACTTGATAAAGAGATTATTTTGAGGATTGATATACATTACACCACTAATTACACTAGTGTCCAACTATCAAGTAGTAGTGATGTGTCGGTAGTTCACTAACTAGTTCATTTGAACTGAACAATTCAATGACCTAAATGACCGAGACCTAAACTCCAAAAGAACTAGTTCGTGATCGATTTGAATTTTTAAAATGATAAGATACGTTGGAAACGATTCAACAAACAATGACAATCCGATATCCGATACTGCTGGAAAGTCAACTTGTCAAGTTCCAATTTGATTCCAATATTGATTTCTTATTGAACATTTTTATTTTATCCATCTATCAACTTATTTGGAAGACATCTTTTAAACATATAAATAGTTTGTCACTTCACTTGAGAATGAGGTAAGGAAGGAATAGAAAGGAATAGGTATATATGTAATTGCACTAACTGTACTAGCAGACAAAACATATCTCTCTGTTCACAGTTTACAATAACACAATTTTCATATATTAACGAACTAGTTCATCATGACCTAAATGATAAGAATTAAGAAAATAATGGATAAATTATCATTCTTAATTCTTATCATTTAGGTCACGATAAACTAGTTCATTGAACTAGGTATTTTCATGACCGAGACCGAATGAACTATACTTCGAAAAAAACATAAAAGTCCCATCACTATCCAGTAGTGTTGTCAAAAATATCGATACGTATCATTTTCCAGGAATATCGATATTTTCAAAAGCCAATTTTTGATTATTTTTTCTCTAGTTGTGGTTGTGGTTGTGGTATTGACAAAATTACGAGTGAATGAGTGATAACTGAAACTGATGATAGATGATATTTATGATATTTATGAATTATGAAATTATGAATTAAGAATAACTTGATCTTGACTCCAGTCCAAAATGAGGAGATTTCTCAAACATAGTTCACATATATCTATATCTACAACTACATCAACAATGTCAAGTAAATACCCTGACTTACTTTGCTTCCATTATTCTTTTCTTCAAATTTATAAAATTCAAATTTACATTTTATTTTCATAGTTTTAAATGACAATAATTCATACGAGCCCACCTGCAAAAATTTTTTATTAAATTTTATAAAATATCGATATTATCGATATTTTCCCACAAATATCAATATCGTATCGATACAAAAAAATATTGATATTTGACAACACTACTATCAAGTACTGTACAACCACAAATGCAATGCATCAGTGCCCACCACTCAGTTTATTTTCTTTAGCACTGCATTGATGCCTCTACACTCTACATATGTTCTCCTTTGCAACTTATCAGTGCCAAAATATATGCATTGAAAAAGGATACCTGTAAGTGGGGAGTGGTTTTAAATGGCCAAAAAATGAGTAATATGGGCATATAATATGGTCTTATTGATGACAAAATATAGTCTATAAACCAGATATGTACTATTTTATACCTTACAATTCATACAACATAATAATCTCGGCATTAATATTTATAACTAATGAAAAATAAGCATAAATTCAAATCATCATTTTAATTTTTATTACAGTAGGTACATAATTTTTGTCATCTATAAATGATAAACTTATTGGTATCACACTTGATAGTGAAATGATATTTCAAGTTTTGAAATTTGAATGAAAAAATATTACCAATAAATGATAATTCCACATGAAAGATGTTTGGAAAAAAATTAGCTTGTGGAAAAAAAAGGAAAGGAAAAAGAAAATGGAAAAATTTTTGAAAATTACCTTAAAACCTATAAAATATGGTCTGAAGGGCAAAATATGGCAAATATGGTCCAATAAAATGGACTCATTTTAATGTAATCTTCCTAAATTGGAAAGTTATTTCATTAAATCTTTGATAGCAATGATAGAAAAAAATATTTTTTAACATCAAAATCATCATCCTACCAACTACCAAAAGGTATTTAATTTTAATTGCAGTTAACTTCATAAAAATGGCTTAAAAACATCTCCTAGAGGGGTCCCTTAGAAATATTTTTTCCCCTATTGGTTAAAGGTATCACGTAGGTACTGAAAATAGGTAAAAAACAAGATCTACGTCTTTTTACATTTTTCTACATCTTTTTTTTAGGGAATTCTGTGGATTTTTAAAAATGAAGGTTGGCATTCCTGCTAGTAACCCAGCAAGTATGCCCAACCCCACTAAACCACATGTGTCTAGGTTACCCCAAAACACTAGCCTTATCAAACTAGGAACCGAGGATAAAAGATACAAAATGAAAAAAGCAGCTTTTTCACATATGTCTCGGACTTGGGGCAGCACACAAACCGGATGCTATGGCTCCAAAATCCTAAATCTTCCTCAATTACTTTGCCAGGATTCTGATGTGGTTCAAAGTCATTTAGAAAGGCACTGCAATTTGCTACAGTAGACACATGGTAAAATAAAGAAAAAAGGTGATGAAGTGTGTAATAAAAACGAGCTTTAAAGGGACAGCTCTGAAAATGTTGAATCTTGGAGAGAACTTGGTCCCTGAGGAACCAAGTCTCATTTGCTTCAACCAAACCAGTGGATGTAAATGATCAACATTTTAGTTTTTTTCCCTCGAATAAATAAAATTCAATAAAAATAATAAAATGAAAAAATTTTCTTTAAAAAAAAATCACACACTAAAAAATTGAAGAAAAAAAATTCTTAAACAACGCACAAAAAAATTGTAAAACTCCCAAATAAAACACTCCACCAAACTAACAAAATGGCTCGAATGAAAAAACTCAACTGAAGAATAAATTCCTAAAACTATGGCAAAATAATTGAAAAATGCAATAAGAAATTTGAAAAAACAAAACATTGCAATGATTCAAGATTTTTATTCAACCCCATCATCTATTCGAAGCAAATGAAGTGTCTTTATTCCGATCAGATCTTTCATCGGAGATGCGCTACGTTTTTGCTCGAGTTTTAAATTTTAGAGATGGATGAAACATTCTGGCAAACAAAATTTCTTTGAAAGAAGAATACGATATTATCAAAAATCAACTTTTGACAGAACATGCATCATTAGTGAATACATCCACTAACCTGCATAGTTTCATCGATCATACTAATAGTTTCATAATGAAATTTATTTCTCATACAAAATTCATTTATGGAAAATTCCCTCGAAGAACACGAACTATCAATCTCGCTAAATTACATACAAGGATTTTATGATGATTATCTAATAAATACGTTAAGGTTATCAAACATTTTGACATCCTGTAAATCGCACATGATTCCCTCTTTGATTATTTCGAAAAAAATTTCCAAAAAAGATATTTTATAATTATTGGAAATAACGAAAAATCTAGACCTTGATCTAGCTATTCCAATCAAAGATATTCAAACACACGTCCTTTCAATCTTTTGGAAGTGACGTGGAAGTAAGTTGGTAGTAAGATGAAAGTAAGTTGTAGCAAGATGGAAGTAAGTTGGTGGTAAGAGGGAAGTAACATGGAAGTAAGTTGGTATCAAGAGGGAAGTAAGTTGGCAGTAAGAAGGATGTAACATTGAAGTAAGTTGGTAGCAAAATGGAAGTAAGATGGTAGTAAGAGGGAAGTAACATTGAAGTAAGTTGGTAGTAAGAAGGAAGTAACATGGAAGTAAGTTTGTAGTAAGAGAGAAGTAACATAGAAGTAAGTTGGTATCAAGAGGGAAGTAAGTTGGCAGTGAGAAGAAAGTAACATAGAAGTAAGTTGGTAGCAAGATGGAAGTAGAGATGGGAATTTTAGTTCATTTAGCAGATTTAGTTTATTGAGTCTGCTTCACCAAAGTGAACTAGTTCACTGAACTAGTTCAATTAGTTCAGTAGTTCAATAAATTTTTCAACTCGATTACTTCAATGAGCTGATTCATGATTAGCTCATATCATTTAAATCAACTGATTTATTATATGATATTATGATTGACTCGTATTCATAAATTCATGTTAGAACTATTGGTCAATTGTTTGACTCAATCATCGACTGCTACTCACTTCAACATCAGTTCGATCAACGGATCGAGTAGAGTAGACTGATAAGAACTGAGAACTATCAAAAAAAAAAGAACTAATGAACTATAGCTCATTTAAAAGTGAACTAAATGATCGATTAGTTCACTTCTAGGATTTGTTCAAAAGAACTAACTTGTGAACGATTTACCCATCACTAGATGGAAGTAAGTTGGTATCAAGATGGTGGTAATATGGAAGTAAGTTGGTATCAAGAGGGAAGTAAGTTGGTAGTAAGAGGGAAATAAGTTGGTAGCAGATGGAAGTAAGTTGGTAGCAAGATGGAAGTAAGATGGTAGTAAGAGGGAAGTAACATGGAAGTAAATTGGTAGTAAGAAGGAAGTAACGTGGAAGTAAGTTGGTAGTAAGAGGGAAGTAAGTAAGTTGGTAGCAAGATGGAATTAAGACGGTAGTAAGAGGGAAGTAAAATAGAAGTAAGTTGGTATCAAGATGGTGGTAATATGGAAGTAAGTTGGTATCAATAGGGAAGTAAGTTGGTAGTAAGAGGGAAGTAAGTTGGTAGTAAGAACGAAGTAACATAGAAGTGAGTTACAATTGTAAGAGTTACAGTTATGGGAATCTGACTATAGTAATTCTCTCTTAGCCCCTACCTTAGACTAAGCACTAAGATATTTCCACATCAAAAAAAGAAAAGACAAGGAGATCAAACAACCTGAGATTCTAATTCTGTTTGAGTTCAGGAGTGTGTTCAGAATGAAAAATCAAGAAAATCATAATTTTTTGGAGGAAGAGATCCAAATGAACAATTTTTACAATGCCTGGGTAAATAATCGAAATGGGCAGAAGGAGATTTCATCTTAATACTCAGAACTTGAGAAGGATTTAAAAGGTTCGTGAAAAAATTCATTTAAAATCATCAAAACATGGAGATAACTCCAAAAAAGAAAAGTACTCGTTTTCAAATCAATTAGGCAGGTAATCCATTTACGATTTGTTTATTCAATTAAAATTATTATTTGCCGACATCATAACTTTTTTTTTTTTTAAATCAACCCAAATACTAACAGGGTAATTCGACGTTCTTAATATACAATGGTCTAACAATTCTAACGAAATAAATCCAAAAGATATTCATATAAAAAAAATAGAATATACATAAATACATAATATAAAAAAAAGTAAGATAGACACAAAGCACAATAACCAAACAATATTGTACCCTCTCATTATTATCGATCATTGTTTTTATTTTTATTTTTAAAATCCAAGGTACTTGTAAAATTGGATAGTGAACATGTAGTCAGATTAAAAATGAGTATTACCTAAATTCCTATATGTTTCTGTTTTACTTTTTTACTGCTCAAACATCATATACTATACTAATAATTAACCTTAATTACCTATCAAAAACAAAGCATTTCTCCAATAATATTATTAAGGATCTAACAGTTTTAAGCTTTCCAGTCAAATAGTTCTGCATTTCTTCGCCTCATCGCAAAAGATCAGAAGTAACCTCGATGTGCACAGCGTGGGTGACCGTGCAAATAAAGACGCAGGCGTAGACCTTAGTAAACTTCGTACAACGGTGATTGAGGCATTTACAATTGAAGGGCCACAAAAATCTATACCGGTGTGAGTGAATGGACGGCTAATGGTCTCTTGTGTGGCTGGTAGACAACCGATGACTTGACCTTAAGTCTTGGCTTGAAGTTTGGCGCAGGTGAGACATTTACGTAATCTGGACTTGGCCAATTTGTTCAGCCTGCCGACTGGGTAAAATTTGGCCACCAAGAATCGAATCACAAAATCCTTGTTGGCGTGGCAGAACTTCAAATGAACAAAATCGATGTATAGGCTCAAAAAATGACAGCCTGGTGGCAAAACAATTGGATGTTTCTTAAGATACGAAACATCGGAATTTTGGAGACCACCGGTGACTCGTATGACACCCTCTGGATCCAAAAATGGGTCTAGATGTCATAAACTGCTTTTGGACAAAACAGCTTGAGACCGACGCAATATACAACATATAGGCTAAGACCGATGACCAGTTATCTGGATTCAAATTGCAAATACAAAAACCGCGTACAGTGCTGTCGAAACGATCGACAAGTAGGCGTAGGCTAGACTCATTTTTCAGTTTCTCGGCAGTGAACAAATCATTAAAATGAGAGTGCATGATTAGCCTCTTATTATCGTATTTAGCAGTTACTCTGCTCCAAGCCTCCTTATATCCGTCTTCGGAGACTGATAAATTGGCTAAGGTGGAGGAAGCTTCACCAATTAAGCTTTCCTTAAGATAGTGCATTTTCCTTACGGATGGAATATTATCATCGTTATGCATCAAATTCTCATACAACGCTTTAAAATCAAGAAACTTACGTACGTCACCATTAAACGTAGGCACGTTGATCTTTAGAAATTTGGCAGACGACGAACTGGGTGAATCACTGATGGTGGATGCATTCAGGGAATCTCATTTGGATAAGCCTTCGAGTTTTCGGTGACTGGTGTTGCAAACACTGATGCTCGATCGATGTTGAGGAGATGGCTAGCTCTTTCCTTCATTAGGTCATCGTCTAGCTTGGAATCAGCAGCTTGGGAAGGGTCGAGCAATTTGAGGTATTGGAAGTACATATCATCAAGCCTATCTCGGGTAGACAAAATTGACGATTTCAAAGTGTCCAGCTGCTCTACGACATCGAGGGTCAGCGTGACTTTGGTGAGCTTGTTAATTTCTTCAATGATCCAGTTCTAATCTCTCTTGAGAAGTCGGGGACTCCTCTCAAGAATTTCCCTGGTAGGCATACTGACGTAAGGGAATAGGAGGAGGGTATGGTTAGGCTAGGCCTATGTAATTTTTCACGACGAACTAGGCGCGAGTTTTAAGGGACCACACCATTGCACACGCACAACAACACTTCATTGCACTGCACTGTCACATCGCAAAAAAAAATACATAAAAAAAAACAATTAATAAAAAATGCTGGTAAAAAAGATATCCGGCTCAAGGGACCATAAATGTTTACTTGAATAAGGCGAATAAAAACTTCAGACATACTCGGCGAAGTATATAATTTGAACTGAATGTAGAATAGAAAAACGTAACATAATGAGAAGCATGAATAGCTGAACAAGTACAAAAAGACTAGATAAGATAGCAAACAAGTTATTGCTGCATGAACGTGAATAATATTGCAATACGAATACAAAAGACTGGAGTGCATACGACACAAGATATATCTAATGACACGAATGAATTGCGATGGTAGATAAGTAACGAATGAATAGCTCGCCATTACCGTTGATTGCAATTTGTTTTCGAACAACGACTATTTAATGATGTTTACAATAATATACATGTATATGTTGACAAAGTAAATAATATGTTATCAAGTTGGAGTATGAACCTTTGCTAGCTGGTCAATATGAAGCGTATTTGTCAAGTGGTTGGCGTTATAATCGAAAGGTTTGAGAGTTTGAAACAGGGTGCCCCCACACAATGGCGGTTCTTCAAGTGGGCCAAGTTAGAAAATAAATTATCAAAAACAGAAATTGAATAATTTTTAAAAATTACTTGAAACAAAAAAAATTACATAAAAGACTGGGCCACATTTAAAATAAAATTTTAAGATTTTTTTTTTTAAATGTACTATCGTAGTCCACTTGCCTAAAAAATAATTGAAATTGACACTGCCACCATATTATCGACCCAAAATGGCGGCGTGTTTGTTTCAGTTCCATTTGTGATTCAGTGTTTTAGCCGTCGGAATCCAACCATCTCCCTTCCAAACTTCGCAAACTCAAATATATCTTTCAGAGGACGCTGGATAAAACGACTATATAACCAATTAGGCCAGTCAAATTAGACAAAAAAAGAGTGTTCTGCTCAGTGAAATCAATTATATAAGGTGTTTCTTTGAAATCCGGTGGTTTCAAATGTTCTTTTTAACGTAGGTACCATAAATCTTTCAAAATCTGATCTCGGCTTCATCCCTACAAATCCAATTTTTTTGTCCCCAACTCGTTCTGAATGAGTTTTCAAAAGTATGCTTCGGAATAGTTGAAGCAGATTCATCGATTATTCAAAAATTTTTGAACTTCGCTTCTGCCCTAACCTTAATGTTTAGCTTCTGTTCCATCTTTGATAATTAGCTTTACACTAACCTTGAAGGATAATCAAAGAAACATCCTAAACTTAGAAGACTAGAAAATAAAATGCATAAGGAGTAGAAGAAATGATACGTTAGAAGCCAAAACTCTCCCAACAGGTACCTTCCCCAAATGTAACTGTAGCACAGATGATTAAGGATTCATATTGTTTGCAAATTAGTAAATAAAGTTTGTGGATTGATTTACTAGAGATTGGAGAGATGGGGGTGTGAAAAAAATTTAATTTTTCAAATAGGTAATTGTTTTTTTGTTTTTGTTTTAGGTTGAAACAAGAGATTTTCTCGATATCCTTAGAAAAATAGATCTTTTACATCTATATTATCTTCACGAAAAATAAAAAACCAATCACAAAGAAACATAACAAATAGCTACTAATAATAGGGAAAAAATTAACCAATATTAACCAATATCAATATATCTAGTCGTTTTATTGGAGGTAATCTATGTACCAAATTTTGTGACTATCAGATTAGAATTATGACATTCATTGAGTAAACCATTAGTGGTTCCATCCAACATCCCAAAAACATGAACCATGAAACCTATGGCAACCAAATTTAAAAGCACATTAGAATTGAGCCAAGTCAGGGTCTGTTTCAAATTTTGTAACCATTGTTCGAAAATTACGCATTTTAGATCCATTGCAAATTTCGTGTTTAGGAAATAAAATAAATAGAGAATAAGGGAAACAGGAGATAAAGAAGAGGTACGATATAGAAGCTTGAAAGAACTCGTAGTGCAGTTATGGTTGAGCTTGAAGCAATGAAACCACTGGCTCTTGTTCTAATACATAAAAGGAAAATGGAAGAGGAGAGAGGAAAAATTATATTTTAGAATTTTTCTCGACTAAGTTTAAAAAAATGGATTTTGCAGGGCTATTATCTGAGGGGAAAAAAAGAAAAAATGAAACTAAACAACCTATAATATTTTTGGAACACATAATTGACCAATAGCAATCATAATCGATGGATCCAGTTCTTGCGTTAGAGATAATGTTGGTAATAAATATTTCATAACTGTTGAATAAGAATTGTATCCTTTATTGAGTCAACATCAAAAATTGGACTCTCTAACGATCCCAGGACACGAATCATGAAGCCAATCGCAACCAAATTAAAAGTAAAATACTTCAAAATCAATGTCAGTTTTAAGTTTTGTGACTATAGATGAAAATTACTCATCTTAGAGCCATTAAATTGCAAAAAAGGTAACATAATGGCATCTATCAAAAGTAAGTACCGTATTACCAATTTACACAAAATTTTAATGACTGGTGCCGTGCGAAGGAGAAGTGAACAACCCCCTTTGGCCAAGCTGTTGTGAAAATTGATCAGCTTTTGAAAATATCGAATGAGGTGGTGACTTACTTTCTTTTTCTCTGCTCTTTTACTAAACAATAAGAATTGTTTTTTTTTTTGTAGTAAAAATTGCAATTTTGTTGGGTGTGTTGGGAAAATTGACTCGTTACATCTCTCCAACAACATCGCTTCGTGTGGCTACTGTTGAATTGACTTAATATTATAGCTTACGATGACTTATCATGCCTGGTATACAGCCATTCATCTGAGTATAGCTCTTACTCGGTGAACCATGGGTAATAATAATAATAATAATAATAATAATTAATAATAAATAATAATACAGTACATCTTCGTTCATAGGTCCGCATTCATCAGTAACCAAGGATACTGTGTAAGTACAAGTTAAACATTGATTTTTTCAAGATGGACGCTCAATTTTCTCCTTTATCTCTTTCAACCTTTTGATTACATAGCAAAGCACCTAACGCTTTGCACTATGCAAACCCCAAATTTACTCGTAATAGAAGACAGAAATAAACGTCCACATATTTTTTCGATTCATTTTGGTATCATTGAAAAGATAAGACAATATTATTAATCAATAAATATACTATCAACAGTAGCTATCAGCTATCTTTTAATGGCCTACTAATTATTTTTTATCCTGACTTCTCGATAATTTAGACAAAATTTAAAATGTTTAAAATGTTCATTGTTCTTAGTCGTTCCTAATTCTAAAGTTAAAAAGACATTTTTCAGTGATTTTACTCTTTTCTTTCCATATGTAGGTGGGTATAATTATATCGGTCTGATTTATTGATCAGATTTTTGTGTATTGTAAGTAATGGAAAACAATTTTATTTCGTAGTTATCTTAATCAGGGGGGTACAGAAGATTTATTTTAGTAGGAAGGGGAAAGTTGAAAATTTTTCCGAAACTTTTCAAATTACATGTAAAAATTTGTCTAAACATAATACATCACTAATTACAACGCTAAATTGATAATATGGTGTCTCCGTCAAATAAATAAATGGCATATCTACTTCGGCAGTTTTTCCAACTTATCAATAATTGCCTGGTGTACAACTCCACCTCCTACGTATAGGTATCTCCTGAACTACGTCCCTTTTCTTAAGTAATGAAAGTCATTATTGACAAGTGGTGGCTTTTGCAAATGTTTATCATATTCTTCGAATTTTCTATGACGTAAGGATTACGTAGTTAAATGAAATACTGCATCAATAAAAATCTGAATGATTCAATTATTTTTCTAACAACACAACACTTTTATATAAGTATGCATTACGAACTTTATTTTTTTCTAAAAGCATTTTTAATGTTCAATTCTCTATAGTCTCTTCGATGAAATTGTTTAATCAATGAGCCATTTGTAATTCAGTTCTTCCTGAGATAATTCACTATTTTCTTCGCTGAATTGGAAATATTCATAAGTTTTCAATATGATTTTTTTTTTTTTTATAGGTGTCTCCATAATTTTAGCTCAGCCAACAGTAACTGGGTCATATGAATTCCATTGAAAAATGAAGATAATTTACTGAATAATTAAGTTTTTATTGGATAAATATATTATAATGTATATTGTACATGACATCTTTTAGTTTAAAATGATTTATAAAGTCAATTTAATATAACTTATAATGGGTTATTTGTCGAATAAATAATTAAGTAATGTCCCGAGTGTACAGTTTGATTAGATTGATATAACATTACCCCACAAGTAAAGTTAATTATAATATAGGAAATTAATGCAAAATAAATAGAACAGAAAAAAACTAATAAAATAGAATAAGGTACAAAATGAAGAAAAATAAGTTTTATGCAGGCACTATCAACTAGGTTAATGTTTCATCATAGAATATAAAAAGTGGGTACGGTAATGAGAAACGTTAAACTTTCGTTAATTATTTCACTAACTGCGTAATGTAAGTTTGATTTTTTTGATGAACTAAGTTTAAATAATAATTTAATTTGGACAAAAAAAAATTATAAATCCATTATTCATAGTAAAAAGAGACACGAAATGAAGAAAGAAAGTTGAAAGAATTATTACACAAAAACACAAATGAATGAAAGAAAATTCTGAATTATTCAGCTTCATTTCGAAAGTAAAAATTAGAAAATTTATGAACATATATTGCAGTTGTTCTAATGGCAGTCCATTAACAATGTCAGTAAGATAGGTAGAGGTATAAATAAATAATTTAACGAATTAAAAATGTTGCAGTATGATTCAGTGGTAAATAATTCTAGGTACCTCTTGTAAATAAAATTGAAATAGCGTTAAATTATTCAGATGCTAAGAGGATAATCAATTTTTAAGTTGAAAAAGGACGAATCAAATGGTTATTTGGGAACGCTAAATTTGGCTCAAAATTAACAAAAATTGTGGACTGCACTTTCAGTTACTTGAAGGAGCATAATATTGAATTAATTTAGTGTTTTTGTCTCTGTTTTATTTTAATTATTGTTTAATTCAAACGAAATTATCAAAATTTTTGCACACTGATGAAGAAAATGAACAAAACAAGTGACGGTGTTGTACTTCGGTGTATAAAGTAAAAAGAATTTTTCGTGATTCCTTAAATCTTTTCAATATCAAAAAATATAATTACCGCGACAGATATACGCCAATGCATAAGACAATAAAAAAAAAATTTTTTTTACAATGAAGCTGCTATAGTTGGAGAATATTTTGACAGACCGCTAGTTTCGTAAAGTTGTCATAATATGGTGTGAAAAATCATTGGTATCAAATACAAATATTTTTTAAGGCGTTATACTTTTTGAAGTCCACTTAAAGTATGGTTCGTGAATTTTTTTTTTTTTTTTTTTCAACCAAGAAGGTATCTATGTTATTAAAGACTACTGGGCTATTCTTTCGAATCTTGACATATTAGTACAATGACTACAACGCAGATCGTATTTTTTAATGTTATTTTTTCTTTTGCATAAGTATCTGCAAATTATAACAAAATCATTGGGCCTTTTCCTTTTCATTTATTGTTTGTTTGAGGCAGGTTATAATGTCATATATTGTTTACTATTTTTCTTGTTCAGTTTTTGATAATTTTTAACCATGAGTACCTATCAAATTACAGAAACGAATTTTCAGCAGGTGTAGAATTTTCACGATAATTTTATCAAAAATCAGTCTAACATTAATACCAAGGTTTTCATTAGGCTTTTTTACAAGTTACTATTTCCCTTCTTTAGTAGATGCGTGTAATGTAAACAAAAAAAAAAAAAAAAATAGCTTGTTAAAAATCGAAATTTTATAACCTAAAAGTTTAACATAATTTAACTTTTAGAATGTACAATCTCGTTTTTTTTAAAAGCTGCGTGTAATGTAAACAAAAAAACTATAGTTACCCTAACCTAAATGTTTAATACGATTTAACTTTTGGATTGTACTATTTCGCTTTTTTTGGCAGCTGGATTGTGGCTTGTAAAAAAGCCCAGTGAAAAGCTCATCACACGCACGAATGACTGTACAAAATTTCATAAATAAGGTACAAGTAACTGTATTGAGAGTGGTATAAATTACAAAAGAAACGTCGAAATCGAATTCAGATATTATCGATTTCGTCGAAACGGAAAAAGAAGTAATTTGCGGACCGAGCCAAGGGCCCCCGCCCTATCACCCGACAATTCGTCTAATCGGAATTCGCAAGTGTACCTCATTTAGCAGGATTACTAGAATCGTCGCTTTCGGACGACGACGAATAAGTGGCACCCTGGGCAGAACCGTCCTGCGTAGCTGCAATTCTGATGCTTTTTTGAACGAACACTCGCACAACCGCGTGAATATGTTTGCATATCAATTTTTTCTCCACCATGTGGTCGTCGCACGTGCACCAATAGTCGTGAGGGCAGATTTCGCAGTAAATGCAGCAGTTTGACCAGTCAAAGGGCTGACTGCATGAGCAGTGGCTGCGCTCACCCGGCTGTTGGTAGACGTTCTTCAGCGCTGTCACTCGGTGCTCTATGGGCGGGTTGGCAGCCCGACCCGACCTCACAATCCACCGGTTAGGCGACTCGGCTCTGATTTGCGTCCGTTTTATGCCGTAGCTGCGCTGGTGGTGCTCCTCGATGGTACTAAAAGATTCGCAATCGGTGGACTCGTCGCTGTCATCGGTGTGGTACTCGTAGCGGCCAAACGCTTCAGCCTCGAGCTCCGATGGCGACGGATTTGTGCGCACGCACAGTGCCAAAAAGTGGCTGTGCTCGCACGGAAAGCGCAAATTGGTGTAGTCGCTGCACTTGCACACGTAGCTGCAGCGGCAAGCCGAGCAGTGCTTGCAGCGTTTGTAGCGCGGACAACAGCAACGGTCGGCCGCTGTCGATGATCGAGCCCCCTCTACCTTGGCCAACTGCAGCATGGCCAGCCAGTCGCCCGACCATTTGGTCTTCACCAGTTTCGCGTACTTGTATTTGGCACGCAGATGCTGCTGTTTCATCATTTTTGACGTGCGTGGCACAAACGCCGTCTGATCGTAGAAGAATTTACGACGTCCGCAGCAGGTGGCAGCGTGTATGTGCGAACACCAGCCAAACAGCTTGCTGTCCTGCGGGCACGAGCAGCGATACATGTGCAGACAGACGGACGAGCTGCGGTAACAGTCAGCCTTGCACCAGCGTTCGGTGCACTCGCCCTTGTACGTAACGCTGACGCCCAGTGCCAGTTCTGCGGCTGTCTCAACCACCGTGCATAGTTCTCGTGGCAGCAAAAAGATTCTATCCCAAGGTATTTTGCGCGCAAATAGGTGCGTCTTCTTGACAGCCAACTTGAGCTCCGAATGGTACAACGGGGCAGGCGCATTTGGCTCGAATGGGCCCGCATGCAAAACAGTCGACTCCAGTTCCAGGAGCAGTATGTCGAGCGATGTTGACGACGTCGACTTCACCGGCAGTAACGTCGACTGCTCCGACGATGATGTCAACTGCTCCATCGATGATGTCAACTGCTCCGGCGATGATGTCGACTGCGCCAGTGATAACATCGACTGCACCAGGGATGATGTTGGTGAGTCGCTGCTAGATGATGACCTTTGGCCGCGCAGTGGTTCGCCAGCTGACAGGCGCCATTGGTTGCCTTTTTTGCGCCGCTCCAAAACAGAGTCTGGCACCAGTTGGTAATTAACGTTGGTCGTGTATTTGTAAAATCGTAAACCCATTTTCAGCACGTTTTTAACCAAAATTTTCTGCGCCAGATCATTTATCGGAGGCTTAACTGTCGTGTCGACCGGGCAAAGGCTTCGGGTACGATTGGTGGAGCATCTGGACGGTGGTTGTTGCGGAAAAATCGCCTGAAAATTGGAGGGCGTTGCAACCGATGGCGGGGGCGCTGGCCGCACCGTCTTCAAGGGCGGTGACTTCGCAGGCGCTATTTCCATCAACAGGTGTTCGTCAATCAGCCTTTGCCTCTTCGGCATGCTGGATGACATCGATCGAGCGTCAGATTGGTGCGGCGCACGTTTACGCTGCCGGGTTAAGCGCAGTTGAGAAGCAATCTGCGGATGATCGGCGCCGCTATTTGATACTGCGCATGCGGCTACGTCGCCGATTTGCGCCCCATTCGAATCGATCTGTGAGGAGGATGCTGCGTCGACGAATCTTCGCACGTCGATGTGTTGACTGATTTCGTTCATTTCGGATTCGTCGAATCCACACGACGACGACGACGACGACGACGACGACGACGATGCGGCGGTCTTTGCGGCCCTTTTATGTCGCATATAGCGTTTTACCTCGCGCATCCATTGACGTTCCAGATCGTGTTTAATAAATTCCTGGCACAGTTGGGAGACGCGATCCGTTGGTTGTGGAAACGATAGTACACTGGAGGTGATCTCTGCAGGCAGCTGTTCGATTTGTGGGGTCACCACAAAAGCCACGTTCTGATCGTTTTCTTCGGCAATTTGCTGCGCAGTCTGATTCGCAGGACTTTGGCGCTTATTATCAATAGCTGATGATGAACTTTTCACTTTTACGTCGACGTACTTTCGCACGCGTATATCCTCGCGAATTTCACTGGTTTTGTTATCCAACTCATCGGTGATGGACTGGTCCGCTGAAAGTTGGTCTGTTCCGCTGGAGGTTGCTGATGAAATGCTGGATGCGCATCCAATTTCGCGCGAAACACCCTCAGTGAGTGGCGCATTAGTAGGCTCCCATGAATGTTGGTCACTTTTTGACTCCGGTACACTTTTATCCGCGTCCATATTTCTAAAAAAATTGAAAATATTCGATTAATATACCCGCAGTCATTCGTGGCATTTATAGGTACCTAAGTACAGGTATAGGTACCTACCTAACCTACGATGAATGTTTTTGAAAAATTTCGAACAAGAATAACTTTCATTTTACTTCGCCTTAAACCAGTGATGCGAAAAATATGGATACGTATCCATACTCTTCTTGAAATATCGACATTTTTCCCGGAAGTATCGATACGTTTTATCCGTATATTTTTCTCACGTTTTGGGTTAAAATTTTGAGGTTACAATGAGATCGAAACATTCCAACATGACTCTCCGAGCGACTGTAAGTTTTATTTCTATAGATCTTGAAGATTTTATCATTTAACAATACCTAGATATAATAAAATATAACCGAATTCTGGTTGTATCAATCATTTATTAAAGAGAAATTGGGTAAGGAAAAAGTATCGATACGAAAAAATATCGATATTTCGCACCACTAGCTAAAACTACTGAATATTCAACGTACCTACCTGTTAATTAACTAATTTTGGGAGATAAAATAAACAAAATTAATAATTTATCGTTATGGTTGTTGTTTCACAGAGTAAATTCCCTGTATGCCTTTCAAAGGTTTCAAACAAATAAAAGTTGGATTGTAATTTTTAGACTTTCGTACTTATTTTTCATCACATTTTCAAAATTTTGTTTCTCTTCACACGTCCGAAAATCCTGGTTTGAGGGTTGTGATTCATAATAAGAAAAAACGTTCATTACTTAATGTATATTTATGTACGATCGTAACTTCATAGGTAGGTATATGTACGTTAACTGACATAATAACAATACCTACTTATACTACTATAGGTACTAATTCGAAATCAATAGTTAATAAAAGTCCTACCTTAATTAGACTGTCGTTCTCTTTAATTATGACTTCATAAGAGCATTTTCTAGATTACTTGTCAACGTTTCTTTTGTAAATGGCATCTGGAAAATATAAACGACATTTCTCAAATGGTTCTTTTCATGGATTGTACCTTAATTTTATATCACTACCTTCAATCCTTACATTGTGCCAATAATTTTACATTATTTACTATACGTAGGTAATTAGGAAAAAGTATATACACGCCGAACTAAAGTATAAAGAGCAACTGATTAAATTTTATCTGATTTTCAAGTCTTAACATCGTATCAGTTGACACGTTTCGTAAATAAAAACTATTCATGCAGAATCGAATTTTATAATCTTCGCATTGCCCGGTGGGTGGGGAGGGGTCATAATTTGTTCTCAGTAACACCTTACAGATAATTTGGCTTCCGTTATCAGAATGAAAAAATTCAATCGGTCAAACAGAGAAAAATACCAGATACGTATCGTATTTTCTCCATAATTTTCAGAGTAAGTATAACAATATACGTTCTACTTATACATTCTTGAGAAATTCCAAGTTGATAAGAAAATTTATTTTTAAAATTCGAAATATTATTTCTTTATTTTAACAACATAACATAACTATGAAAAGTACACAGTCATGTACTTCTACTTCAGAATAATGTGATATTATTTAGCCGCAAAAGGGTGGTCACTAAAAACTAAACTTTAAAAAAACGGAACTTTTGATATTCGATTTTAGATTCTATCGTGGATTTCAGAGAGAAATTTCAGGTCCAGAGGAAACAACTTGACGGGCAGTCTTAGTTCTAGCTGCAGAATTAACTTCTGTGAAGGTGTTATAAATTATTGAGAAAACAATTTCGCAAGCAGAGCTGTAGGGAGAAAAATTTTTCAAATTTTTTTTTTTGTTCTAAAATATGAATATTGGTGGTTTCTTTTTTTAGACGTTGTGCATTTCACACCCCAAAAACCCCTTTATGAATCGGCCCTGCCGCCCATTTTTGAATATTTACTTAATAATAGCTATCTATTTTCAAATCTGGGCCACTCCGGGCCCTCTAAAAAGTGTGGACCCGGTACCTTTGGTAGCCTTACCTTCTCACTCTCTGAAGCCCTAACCCTCTCTTCTACGTGAGCAACCACTGCATTTCTGTAGGTTTTAGATCTGTATTTTCAAAATACCTATTTACTATAAAACATAGACTAATTGAAATAAAAAAAAATCATATACTATAGCCAGTGACGCTAACGAGATGATATTATTGGAGGGGTCTGAAGACAAAATTTGAAAATGTGGTGGTCATATAGGTAATAAATGTACCTAGTATAAAAATACACAGGCCTATTTATAGATAATTATACAGTCTGTAGGTACTGAAGTAGGTATGTACTGAAAGAAAAAAAATTATTAGAAAAGACTACCCAATCCCCCAATAATTTTGTTATTTTCAGTATAAGTATTATCTACATATTTAATTGTTTTTAAATCTTAAAAATTTGGTTTTAATAAACAAATAAGAAATTAAATATTTTTTATCTTCAACAATTACATATTAGATCTCTAAGGTCGAATATGACGCAGAAGATTTTAACATTTTGTCTTCAGTCCTATTCCCTAAAAAATTCAGTTTTGGCTCCAATAGATAGATAATAGAATACAAGTAGGGAGTCTAAATAAATACACAAATGAAAGAATATTTTCAAAAAAGAGAAGAGTTGAAAAAGAAAATTTATTGTAAATTGGAGAAAAGTCAATAACATTTGAAATTATGACTTATTACTCACGTATTAAAGACTACGATGCAATTTGCCTAATAATAAGAATATCCTATCTTTTCCTTCCTATAGAGTAGGCTGAGAAATGAAAACCACTTTTTTAGTCACCTTCTGATGCATTAGAAGGATCTATGGCGATAATAATATGGTGCAACTGCTTAACGTAAATAACAAAATTGGGCCAATTTTAAAAATTTAATTCATTCTCACTTTGTTTGCTGAACGTTTCTAAAGATCAAGAGCAGATGAGACCTGGGAGATTGGGGAAATTGGGAAATTATGTGATCTTTTTCACAACGATTCTTCAGGGTTCCATGTCGAATTTTTTACTTCCGTTAGTGTGGAGGATTGGGACGAAGTTGAAACACTCTAACGTAGTAGCAGTTCCGTTAGAAAAAGTAGGTCTTCGAAAAATGTAAAATTAGCTGGTCACTAAAAAGTTATTGATAGATCGTAATAAATACTTGTTCTGAATTACGTTCCCATTGGTCCAAAATTAGTCATTTTATCAGCGAAATAAAAATGAAAATAGTGTTACCAGAAGTATTATGCGACCGATCCGCACCAAAATTTATATCAAGTTACAATATATCATGCGATGAATTTTTTTTTCAAATTTCGTAGCTTTTGGTCGTAAATTAAATATTTTATAGCAAAAAGAAAATCGAAAATAACTATACTGGAAGTCGATCCACACCAAAATTTACAACATATTATAATATATCATAGTGAATATTTGTTTCAAATTTCGTAGCTATTGGTCGAAAATTTAGAATTTTATAGCCAAAATAAAAACGAAAATAGCCATACCGAAAGTACTGTACGGCCGATTCGTAATAAAATCAATATGTCCTGTTCTTGGGTTAGTAATAATGTTCCTTCCAAATTTCGAGACTATCCAATAAAAATTCCGACCTATACCACGGTGACAAGAAATGGGCTCACTATACATATATGAATTTGAGTTATTACTGCCAAAATTTTTCTTGAGTTATGAACAAAAAACGTACCTACCCCACCCCTAGATCGTTCCATGACACCAAAATTAATAAGTAGAATTTCAACAGAAAACCTACTTAATAATGGTGGTACCGGAAGAACTGTCCGGCTGATCTGCATCAAAATCAATAGGTCTGGTCCATGGCTTAGTGCAAATGTTTATACCAAATTTCATGATTGTCTGATAAAAATTGCGACCTGCACCGTAGGAACAAGAAATGGACTTCTATATAATATATATATAAGAATTTGAGTTATTAGCGCCAAAATTTTCCTGAGATCATGAAACGAACATCGTACCTACTCCAACCCTGGGGGCTAATACCATACCAAGTGTAATAAGTAGATTTTCTCAAAAAAACCTACTTAAGGCAACATTGATCTGTTTGTTGTTAGGATGGAAACAACAAAACATTTGTGGCTGGCTCATGTGCCTTAAATTTTGTCTGAATAATTTTAGTTCTTAGCAGAGAGCAGTAGATAACAGGGATAAAAAAAGTGAAAGTAGAAACTGGTGGTGAAAAATACAATATAGATGTGGTAATATTGTTTCATTGTTTACAAAGCAAATACAAACCTGAAATAAAATGCTTTATTTTTTTAAATTCTTATTCATTTTCAGTGTCCCCTTCTGGTTCTTACAAAGAGTGAAACCTATGAATTTTTATTTACAAAAAAATTTATGAGGTATCTCTGTAAAATACACCCCATTTACCATCAACTATCAACATTAGCTGATTATTAACAGGTAACCTGGGTTTTATTGTCACGATAACTGTTTTTCTCTTTCAAATATAGACGTATATTCGAAAGTAGGGAAACTTTTATCTCAATACGGTCTTATCTATTACAATTACGGCTAGTCCGTTCTCGTAATATATTTGGCCGATCACTCTTTGTTCAACTTCGGTACTGGCATGGCAAAATATTCAAGTTTTCATGTTTAACTTATGTCAACTGTATGAAATACGCCTCATTCTCATTCATCCCCTTCTATGAGAATGACCTTTCGTAAATCGATATCCTCAATGGTTTATACCTTTAACAATATTAATAAAGGTCCAGGTATGTACATTATATTTCGTTTTATTACAATGATATATTAAATATATGTATATGTGGGTGAAATGGCGGGGCTGGTTATATTTTCATTCTTGTAATATGTTCTTTCCTAGTGGGTTTTTTAGGTTTCAAACTAGCAGTTTTCTAGACTTTTTGATCCTGTATTTAAAAATCTCTATGTTCAAGGGGTTACCGTGAAACTACTCTGGATCTGCTATCCAGGTGCACTACATTTTGGAATTATACCTAGTGTTTCTATCTTTATTTGTGTTTTTTGGGACTCGTCTAATGAGCGTTAAAGACGTTTTGGGATGTGTCCAGTTTGTGGTAATAAATGTGTAGACAACCTGGTTCATTTGTTGTGGCGTGTGACCACCCCTGTTGGCATACTACATTTGATTGTATGTTCAACTTTTTGGAAGTTTCTTGAAAGTAGTGTCCTGATTTTGGAACAGCCCATTCATGCATTCGTGTATTTGTGTGCATTTTAGGAAATCATCTTTTTCAAATATTCTTATTGAGTAATCTTTTAGAAGGCCCAGGGAGGAATTACCTCATTTCCACCATCTCTCATGTCCTACCTAGTAGATCACAGAGCTGGTTCAATTCTCAAATTAATGTTCCACAAATAAGGATAAAAATTACCTATAAGATTCTCTCTCTTTAGCTCTTAGACAAACAAGGTTGCAGAACTTATTTCTGATTTAAAAAACAAAACAAAAAAAAAGATTTATGAGAAAAATCCTTGTTTGGTATCAACCTATTTTTCATTAATTATTTATTTTAAATAGGTTCATTTGGAAAATCTACTTATTATGGTTGGTGCGGTATTAGCCCCCAGGGTTGGGGGTGGGTACGTTTTTCTTTTCATGACATCAGAAAAAGTTTGGCACCAATAACTCAAATTCATATATATATATGTCAATTTCTTGTTTCCACCGGACAGGTTGCAATTCTTATATAAAAATCACAAAATTTGATAGAAAGTTTATATTAAACCAAGGACTAGATCTATTGATTTTGGTGCTGATCAGCTGGACAATACTTACTTCCTATACCGCTATTTTTGTTTTTATTTTGACTATAAAATGCTCAGTTTCTCAACAATAGCCAAAAAATTTGGAATAAATATTTCTCATAATTTTTTATAGTACGCCAATTTTGGTGCGGATCGGCCATTCTGTACTTCCGGTACCACTATTTTTGGTTTTATATTGGTCATAAAATTATGAACTTTTGAACAATAGCTCTGTTTGATAAGACTACACTGACTTACAATAATCTACACCAGGAGAGAGATTCCACAAATGTCGGAATGTTATATGACTTTGCGCCAAGTTTTACTTGAATATTTGTGGAATATCCCTACAAGTGTAGGTTGGTGTAAGTTAGTGTAATCCTATCAAACAGAGCTAATATGTACCTAAAAAATTTAAAACAAACATTTAATATATTTTACTATGTCATGCTACCAATGTTGGTGCGAATGACCTGACAGTACCTACTTCTAGTAAAGCTTTTTTTTTTAATTTGCTTGAACTTTTCTTTTTATAAAAATTATCCACATGTTCGTGTTTTCTTTTTTTTTTTGTATATAAATTTATGGTATTTCTTTGATTTTATTTAAAATTATATGATTACTTACCAAACTTTATCATCTTAATCAATTTTTAATTTTAAGAAATAGTGCCTTTAAATTTTACATGGTCTAATATTTTGTCAACAGCTAACATATTTCATATAATGATAACATACCGTTTAAGCATATGAACTTAAAGACATTTAATGTGACCATCAACATTCGTAATACTTTTTTCTCGAAAACTTACTTGCGCTAGAGCTTTTTTATTTTATTTTATTTTACTTCTTTTACCACAAAATCTAGAATTTTACCACAAAATATAGGCTATCCAATTTTCAATTCATGGACCTTCCCAAACTTTTATTACCTACTCGTTTATCTCGCCTTTGTTGACTGGGTAGCTGCCTACAATACCAACCACTACCGTAGCAGTTGACTACCATTGCGTTATCCAAAGTTAAGGCCCGAATGAAAGAACAACAGGTCCTTCAGTTACCTCAGTATCGACGCTGACCTAAAAATTACTTACCTTAATAAAGTTATATTAGTGCATGTTCATGTATAGATATTAATTGATAATGGGAAAAATGTACCAACGAATTATTGAAGTACGTATCGTTCTTGCAATCGTGCATAAGGTTCATTTCATTCAATTGGAGCGCTTTTTGATTGGATGAAGAAAAGAGTCAGTCAACGCGCGCTCCGCCTACAACGCTGGAAATACAATAGAAATAAAAAATGATATCCCCACCTAAATTAGTTAAATATAGTGTATATTTTCGAATAATTTACACGTGCATAAGAACATCTGTGACACATCCGACAGATATAATAATTATCACCTAGTGCACCAAAGTTATACTTATTAGTATAGACCTCATTACGTTCGGATGTGTTTGCAGAAAGTCTAAAGGAAAATCTACATCACACGAAGCAAAAAGGAAAAACGCTTCCGCTTTGCGACAAAAGGTTTTCTCAAGAATCCCGAAACTCCGTAATAACTGCTTCAACTGCCGTACTTGTGTAATGTTCTCTCCCAAAACGATCTGCCACCTGGTATCATGAAAGTCGATCAAATCGTCTGTGTTTCGTAATAAAGCCTGTCGAAATGCCGAAATGCCGAACGTGCATTTCCAAGTTCAGCACCGATCAAGTCTTCATACATTCCAATTTTTCTTCGAATAACTAATGTAGACAGATTTCAATCTTGGAGTTTGTTTTTCTTTTCTTGTCTAAAAGATAAAACACATAATTCAGTGGCATATATAATCATGTAGTAGGCAGGTATAGAATAGGCAGGTATAAGGCCGGCTGAAGGATTTCTTCAAGGTGAAGTTTTTGTTCTTCGCTACTTAAGTGTAAATTAAAATTTTTTTTTATTTTATGAACTCTTCGAAAGTCGCATCTTGGTATTTTTTAAAGATTTCCTCCTCATCTCCTCGTAAGACAAATTATTTTAAAAAGTTTGAAAATGAAAATCGAACAAGTTAATTTGAAATTAAAAGTTTTACCCATTTTTTAAAATAATAAATGGCAAGGTTTTTCTGAAAACAAATGTATAGATGGTTGAATTGCAGCGGCAGATCTGGCGTGATTGCATTATTCATTACCTGGTTCACCGAGCTTTGCTCAAATGTGATATTCCATCACCTTTTTGCAGACGACTATGTTTGTCTATAATAATTTGCCAAACATAATATAGACGATTATTATTATTAATTCTGAGAATAATAGTCGCCCATACTCCATTTGTTCTCACCGACAAACACCACCAGATATGCTAACAATGTAGAGTCATTATATTTGGCAGATGTTCCGATGTCACACCACCTATTTTAGGTTGGCCATTTGGGAAAATGATAATGAAATTACAGACACAGTGTTCTCTTCAAATAAAGACGAATTCATTCCTCTGACTACTCTCAAACTGAAAGGTTAAGGTGTCAACACTAAAAGATTGTCGATCATTAGGTTCCACTAAGATATAAGATAGAATTAAATTTAAAGTAAAGAAAAATAGTTTAATTTTTAGGGGTTGAAAAGGATTTGCGATTTGTAATTCGAATCACATTAGGAAAAAAGGGATTTGTGATTCGAAACGACTGAACAAAGAATCAAGAATCCTATTTCTCTTGTCCGGAAATTAAACAGAGAACTTTTTCATCTTACTTTCCTAAATAATACGGATTTTCATAAAAAAGTTTTTAAATTTCAGAACTTTTTTCCATATCAAGGTCAAACAGAATTATTTTGACATTGAGACTATTATGGAAAACTTTTCAACAGTCTACTTACTAATTGCGCTTGTATTTCCTCTAGTTTTCTGGCCTTCTTTTCCAAGCGACGCATCACCTCGACATACAAATGTTTGGGAATTGTCTACAACAAAACAACTGATTACTAACTCAACTTACATAAAATAATAGGTACCTACCTACGTTTATTTATCCCTCTCCTACATCAGTAAATCCGTGTCACGAGCCTGTATCATTCAGTATTCTATATAGGTACTTGTTCTATACAATCTATATTAGTCGATAAGGGTTGAATGCAAAATGATAGGTACTTAACTATCAACAGTGACTTTAGAAGTACTTATCTTAACGAAGTTATATCTACCTATATAGGTATGTTATTGATAATGGGGAAAATGAAAGCAGTACTTAAGTAACGTTCTTGCATTCGAGTCAAAAAGATCACTCATTACTGTTTACCAGCTTAAAACAAAAATAAGGAAACATGCAAAAACACGATGCCTAGATAAACGAGCGTCATAATTTCAAAGTTCAGATTATTTTCGAGTAAAGTAATTTTATTAGTTATTTTGCTTACGTCAGATATCACTATTCTATCCGAGATTGTCGAGCTTGTGGTGAAGAGAAGGAAAAATGTCCTCTTGATATTTCGATGTAAATTCACTTTCACGATTAGTAGTTTCATGGTCACTTAAGAAACTTGAAATAGCGAAATTAATGGTATTTTACTTTTACTTCACATCCAGTATGTGTTAAGAAAAGGTTTTCGACTGACTTGGCAAGACTTTGTATTATTTATTACCGATTTTAGAAGTTTTATTTCGAATCATTCACTTTGTTCGTTTTAAATTTTTATTCGGCTCTTTTACAGCCATAGGCACTTACATGGGTGGGTACTGAGGAGTCCGAAATTGATTGCCTTGATTTAAAAGGCCATTTCAAATCGAGATCTCATAAAGTCAACCTTTAATGTATAGTGGTGTTTAAATGCTAATGACGTCACAATGTCCTAAAGTTAGGGCATCATGCAGCCGAAACACTGAATCGAGGGGTCTTGAATTGTGTTTTCAAGACATTTTATTTTTTTTGACTTTGACTATGTCCTAAGGTTGAATTCTTCTTGACTTGAATTAAACTTCTTCGGACATGGCAGAATGCAGCTTACATTTGTCTTCATACCTCAGCAAATTAATATGACAAATCAGCAATAAGCTAAGTTGTACGGATAGAAGAGCCTAACAAAGTTTCACAAAAACAAACAGCAGAATTATTTTGTTAAAGACTATAATTACAAAAGAACCATAGTGTCAACAAAGCGGAACAAAGCAAAGTGTGTAGCGGAAAAATAAAAAGTTAAAAAAAAAGCTATTGCAGACAACAAGTAGGGGAAACCATCAGAAAGCTGTTGTGTCTTCACCTAATTGTGTGTCTTCATGAGTGATGGTTTTGTTGTTTAAAAGACTTCTAATATGAAACTTTAGGTCTCAGAGCTTTTGGAAAAAGTGAGGGTGAGGTGAGAAAATAACTAACATAGATGGAGTCAAATCCACTATGCGCAAAAAGAAGGCTCGATGCGGACTTTAAATGACAGAGCAAGGCAGTCATCTTGAACCAAGCTTGTCTTAAAGTTGTCTTCAACACACCAAATTTCCCTCCTAACAGATGCCAGGAACTCCATCTGATCGTATTGATGACTGATATCTTCACCTCGTAGGTGTTTTCAAAAGATTGCCTTGAAGTGCGATATTTAAACTGGTGAAACTAGAGATGACTTGTGTGTCGTCACTACTGGTCCTTCATGACAAAAGAACATCCCTAATATGCCTTTTGTCTTCAACTGAACCTATCTACATCCTAGTTGTCTTCAAGGTAGACCAGATTGAAATATATTCTACATCTCGAAGATGGTACACTTATCAAATTGCCTAACGTGAGGACTTAAACGTACGACTTGTGACTTGGACCTGCTACTATCCGCATACACAAAAAGGATTCATTTGCAAAGACAAACCTAGTACCGGGTGTCTCCAGTGCAAAGCAAAAAGCAAGAGTGATTTAAAATTAGAATTCGTGTTTGCAAATCAATTCTTCTTGTTAAGGAAATTTCCCCACTTATTGTCTGCTTAATTGCCTTCAAACATGCGATATTGATAACAAAAAGCAAGAGGAATTACCGAATATTTACAGCCAATGAAATTACAGATAGCAGAAATATATATACGTCAACATATAATTGGCGCACGTGGATGACTGATAAAATAAAATATAATAAAATATATTAAATGACTGCAAACCGCAAGCAAAGCGTGGAAAGACCAGAGATAAAGCAAAAAAGGTTGGCTGCATTCATGTCCATCGATGGGTTTTTACTTTCATTCAATTCGTCTTCATCTAATATATATCTCATGGCGCCAGTCTGTCGGATCAAACCAAATTATTTGTCTGAAATTGTCTGAATTTGGAAGAGTCGTTACTGAAATAAAATATATTATAATTGCCTGAAAGAGAATCAGATTTTATTTTTGTCTTTACGTCTTCATCTGAATACGAGTTCAAATTCGGATAATATAATGTCCAAATTCGAATTTTGTCTCTCGAAAAATTGTCTGAAATTGTGACATCATTGTTTTGTCTTATTTTGTCGAAAATAATTTTTATTTTAAGGTCCAGATCTCGGACTTCTCAGTACCTATACCTATAGTTAATTGACTAATCGAATTTTAAAGAACGTCTGCACTGTTTGCTCGTGTTTTTCAACTACAACATTACATTTTAGACCACAGAATATTTCAAAACGTATGTTCAACTTTCTAAAATACAATTTGTCAGGGGTAATAAATACACAGAGTATTAAAAATAATGGAGGACGCACGCTCATCTAAACACTACCATAAAAAATGGCACCGCTTTTGAAACTATTGTCCCCACCCCTTTGATACCTACAGAGTTCGACTTTGCTTGTCCCTCATTTGGGCCCATAGGCAATATTCAGAAATTAGTTTTTCAAATAATTTAATTAAACAAATGACAAAATTCATTAATTTAGAAATCACAATCCACACGAAGAATTTCGTAAATAAAAATGAGATTGAAAATTGTTTCTGATCAGGATATTTGTTACTGAGCATGCGTGGTGTGGCTCCAACGACGTGAAAATAGATATCCTCAAAAAATTCAGCGATAAATTTCATGAAATTGGAGCAGTTTTAAATGCGTAGAATATAAAATTCTGATAGTTCTGTTTTCATCTTTGACATATTTACTCCAGCATGCATAGGGCATTAGACATCTCTTTAACTGTATGTCTCTGGTTCACATATTGTCTTTATCTTTGGAGGGGGCTTTGGCTATTACAACAACGAGGTGCTGGCAGCATCACTTTGTGTGGATTCTTTGAACTATTCATGCATGGACACGGTTTTGGTATTTTTAATAATAGTGTGGAATGCCAAGGGGGCCCACTTGGCAATAAGGTAGCCATAGAATTACCACCTCCCAAACCTAAATAGCCTGCCAGGTATACTTTGACTCGAATTTTGACCATGGCTAGGAAAAAATTCTTACTTTTTACACTTTGACTATTTCCGAAACTGTGAAAAACTTATCCAAAATGCTATTAAAAAACCTAAAACTACCCCATTGCCAATTAAAAAGGAATCAACACATTGTAATTATAAAAACACGTATAATATAAAAATAAAAACTAGTGAACATATTTAAAAACATAAAAAGATCGACATATGAAAATTTAGTCTTTAAAGTACAGTCAGGTACAGTAATAATTGTGAACACAGAGCGTAAAAATGAGCGAGAAAAAAAATAGTTTTTAATAATCAATAATTAGTCTCAAATCAAATTTCCACGCAAAGGCAGAGCCCCTAAGTGACCATACTAGTTATTATTATACTTATTGCGGAGGATGTTTCGAACCTTTGTTTGTCTTTATCATAATAAGAAAAGGTTTTAGACTGATTTACCATTTTCTTAAGATGTTGGACTTGGCTTTATTTGTTACCTATTTTAGAACTTTTATTTCGAATCATATCACGAAGAAGTATCCGATTCACTTTGTTTATATCAACTTTTTATTATTTGACCTTTACAGATATGTACTTATCCTTAATACAAGAATCAAATTTTAGAGAACGTTTGCATCATTATATATGTGTGTTTCAACATTAAATTTTCGATTATAGAGTATTTCAACACCTATGTTTAACTTTCTAAAATATGATTCATCGAGGGTAATAAAACGCTATTCAGAATCGTCATTTGTTAAAAAGGTGTTTGCACACTGTGCTTTATGGAACGATTTCCTTTGACAACATGTGAAATAGTTTTGGACTATTGATAGTAACGAATAATGATATGTTTTTTTCAGATCATCAATAGCCTATCCATATTCTTTATAAGCTATAGGTTCTATCGAACAGTGATTGAGAAACCCTACCTTTTTTCATTTGTTTTCCATTAGTCGAGTTTTTGAAATTTATCATAATGTTGGTTATTTTTTGTTTCAGTCCAGATTTCCAAAAGCAAAGCCAATTTCACTATAGAGCAATGAAGTAGAATGAAAATTGATTCCTCAATACAGTTGCCAACTTCACTTTTTTAGCACATATTTAAGCATAACTTGAGAAAAAATGATGAAAACGTAAAAAATTTATGACAAATTATATTATTGGGAATGAGGAATTTGAAAATCAACGTGAAAAATTTTAGTTCTGTCAAAAATTGGTCCTTCGCTCATCAGTTTGCGACATTGCGAATTTCACTTCATGGCTTGATAAAAAAGTTAGCTTTACCAGAAATTAAAAGTGATTCGTATGAATCATTTTCTACCAACTACGAATCCTCAAAGCCTCAAAAATTATTCGTTTTGACTTTGATATAGGAAAAAAGTTCTAAACTCTGAGAACCTTTTATTGAGGTCCAAGTAGCAGATTGATTGCAGATGATAAACAAAAGGGCATTTAAACTCGTTCATGAAGAAAGTGTTTAACAAAATGTGTTTCAAGTTCATCCTACGGAAATGGGTTAAACAAAGATAAACGAATGAGTAGGATGATGAATAAACGGTAATTAAATATTCGTCGAGTGGTAACATCAGTGTAACCGCAATATAAGGTATTAAAAGTATTATAAAGTTTAAGTATAAAGAATTCGTAGGTGTGAGGGAAAAAGGAATTGGTATACCCAACACTCTTTAATAAAAATCCGTTTTATTTGGGAAAGTGAGATTAAAAAGTTCTCTGAAGCAGATATTTAATTTTCCAAGGATATAATTAAATAATTTTTTTCCAAACAAGTGCCAAATTTCCTAGAAATTTCTTAGACTTTCTAAAAAAGTTCTAGACAAGAGAAATATGGTTTATGATTCTTTGTTCAACTATTTCTAAATGAATAATTCGAATCACAAATCACAAATCACAAATCACAAATCACAAATCACATTGCTATTCTAAAACTGATTCAAATCACAAATCATGAATCCTTTTCAGTCCCAAAAAAGGATAAGAAATATTCGCATTATAAGATCAATTCGTCAATATCTATAAATCAAATTGTTTTGATCCGCTTCCTATATTTGCTACTAAGTGGAAATCTTTTACCTCCATTTTCCTATCTTCTATCCGAAATAAGTAAAACGTAATACGTCATATAAGCATATCAACCAGGGGGAATGAATAGGTAAAGATTCACACAATTCGGCATCCAAAAGTGTTGTTCACAAATACATTTTGTGTTTTACGTCGCTATGGACTGTGAACATCATTATGACGTCACATCGTTCTTATTTGGGATATAGATACTATATATACTTACAATAATGGACTGAGAATAATCCAGCTAAAAGTAAACAGACACCTTCTCCTACTTTCCCCTTATTATACACAGGGATTAAGAAACTGAAACAGAAATCATATTTTTTTGTGTTACGATGATGTAAAAATTCAAAATTCCTGATAAATTCCATAAAAATTATAATAAAATTACTGAAAAATTTTATACTTCTTTGTTTAATTTGCCCATTCTGGAACTATCTCATAGGTGAGACTTCTTTTACTATCACATTGAAAATTACCTCAATATGAAAAATTAATGATCGGAAAGACTTTATTCATAATCAATAAAAAATAGGACATCCAGTAGGTAATATTAATATCAATTCGTAAACATGTTTATTATTAAATTCTCAAAATATTCACCAACTCAAATTTGGAAATCTTGTTCTGCAGTTTGCAATAGCATCTCAATATAGTCAATCAACTTCTTCCAGTAGTGACTATAAGTACCTCCAAAAGAACAAATATCATGTTTTAAAATTGAAATTTGAGTTTTAAATAAGAAAAATTAATTTATTAAATTATTATTTTCTTCAAACTTCCAAAACAAATAAAAATTGAAATTTTATTTATTTAAACTTTAAAGACAGTTCTTACTGGTAAATTGATGATACTGTATTGTAAAAATAAAAAATTGTTGAAATAAGATTCTTTCTAAACTACTCCAGTTTTTTTCCCCATTTTAAGTACACTAATCCTGCACACTTATTCATCAGGACTTTTAAAGCCTATTACAGGTCAAAAAACTTATATTTTTCAAAAGTGATAAGCTTTGAACCTTCAACAATATCATATTTTGAATTTATAGAAATTTTAAGTCATTCTGCTCAATAACAATGGAGAACATTGGACACAAAAAAAAAAGCAAATTGTCTTCATAATTTAGATAAGCCAAACCACTGAGAAAAACATTAACTTCAAAATTAATTATACAAATTGCTACTGGTTGTTGTCAATGACTACCCTTATCATTCTTCCCATTTGTTTCCATTGAACTGTGTAATACCTTGTTGCGAAGAAGTATTCACACAAGAAGGTAATCAACAGCTTTGCGTGTTCTGCCACATCATACACAAACTTGTGGGAGAGCCAAATCCTAGACAAACACTTTTGATTTTGTAGCCAGTTCTGCGAGTTTATATAAGAAAATTAGCACGTGCACACAGATACATATATGTACATATACATATGAAATTATGTCATATAATTATGTCATTTCTTATTTTGTATTATGATAAGAAACAATGCAGCTGGTACTGGGTTGTAACATCACCGAGATTTCTATCCTGCAATTAGTCACGTCCAAACATTGTATATTACTTGTATGTATTTACAGATAAGAACATACAAGTGTGTTTACTCGTTTAATGTCATAGAGACAAATAATATGGCAGCCTTTTGGCGGCAACTTTTGTCAAGGGGTGCGAGCCTGTACCTCACACGAGTGGAGTACTAACACTTATAATCAAATATATATAATGCAACTGCCAGAGAACCATCCATTGTGAAAACCTGCTAATAATAATAATGCTAATGATTAAAACCGTAAATTAAAGGCTGAAATTGATGTAGGACCCTAGGGAATGAAATATTTTAAAAGCTAGCTTGGGCCGGACCAAAATAAATTTAGACAAGTTATTTTAAAAATTAGTAGGTAGACTATTATCTTCCATTTTCTTTTAAAATTCGAATTTATGAATTATTTGTTTCAAAACATGACGTTCAATCTCAGGATTGGTGACACCATACATAACCTTCTCGCCTTCATCAACCACTAACACGCACGCACACATTTAAGTTAAACAAAAACTGGATTAATAGGTGTGAATTGCAGATAATTATATTTCTAAGAACAAAATTATTAATGCTGTTGTTGAAACTTCAAATGAATATAAAATAAAGTAGTTATTCTAGTTTTAAATGAATAGCCGTGGTATTAAAAAATTGTGTCCAATAAATGGAATGAAAAAATTTTCCTTGTTTATGTAGTGCATGTCGGATTCGAGAAGGAGGGAGCGAAAGTGAAAAGTGGTCCAAATGCTTCAGTTACCAACCTGCAAAATATGAGCCACCACAACACAGGATGAGCTTCGAAATCGAATACGATATAAGTAAATAACAATAAATGACGAAGTAAGTAATTTAAACAAAACATTAAAGTTGGGTGCCAACGAATATATTTATTTTCATTCAGCCTTTAACAATTCTTCCAAGTATACAACTTAATACGATGCGGATAATTCTACAGTATAAGTCGCAGAGATTCAAAAACAACAATTAAAGGTACCTAACATTAATCTAGAATAAAACTGTCATATGCGTGAATCACAATTGAACTTTGACAAAAGAATAAATAAAAAATAGATCTCAGCTTAACAATAAAAATACAATAATATTATTTTTGACCAATAGGTCTCCCTCACCACAAGAAAGAAACAAGAAGAAGACGATGAAAAAGAAATGTCAAAAGAATTCACAACAACGAACGTTAGATGACGGAACTTTTAAAGAAAAATAAAACATAATTATTTATTATACGCAGGTATTGTGTAAGTACAGTCAAACCATAGAAATATAACGTTATAATATTTTTAGTCAACACCTTAAATAAAATTAAAGACCAAGTATAAGTATTGGTACAGGTACAAGTAGTTCAAAACATTTTGGCTCTTATTGGTAGTCCCATTTTTTTTTCTAAGAATTTTTCTAATTTGGACTCTACTTTAAGTTATATCTGTGTGTTACCCTTCCGGTGAACCAAAAATCACAAGCTCCAATTATCAATTATCTACCCACCTACGTAATAATTACGGAGCAGCTCAAAAATCAAAACATTGTCGTACCTGTCAGCCCTAAACCCGAAACGAATACAGAAAATTTTACGAACTGCTCACCTCAGAAAGGTGCGAACGACTACGTTCGGAATCACTCAGCGACTGCGCCGTGCGTCGTCGCAGTGCCATAAAATATCGCACAGCATCTTCGACGTCGTCTGCGCAATTATTATAGTCGACCTCGTCGCTCTCGTAGCCTGCCTCCCCAAACGCATCTGCGGCGTCGCACATTCGCCGCACCGCGTGCATGTGTCTGCATATTAGGCGCTCGTCGTGGTCGGCGCAAGTGCACAAATAACGATGAACGCAAATCATGCACTTGGAGCACCCGTTTTCGGACAGGTGGCACCGGTCGCTGGCACACCGTTGTCGGTAGTGCCGTCGAAACAACACCAAATGGAAGATGGTTGCGCCGGCGGCGAACCCCCCCACCGACCACAAGTAGGGCAGCAGCGCTCGCATTTGGTGCCGGCGAATTCCGTAACTTCGTTCGTGCTCCAGCTGGTTGCGCTTCTCGCCATTCGGCGCACGCGGTTCGCCGTCGTCGTCGCACGCGTACGCGAAATCGAATCGGCGCGCCAATACTTGGCGGCGATTGCGCTGCCACGTGAGCGCCACGCTGTGGCAGTGCTCGCACACGTTCCCGTTGAACACGTAGTCGAAGCAGTTGCATCGAAGCCGGCATCGACATGCGCCGCACATCGAGCAAACTCGGTACGCCGAGCACGCGCATTCGGCGGCCGCCTCTCCGCCGCCGCCGCCGCCGCCGCCGACTACCACCACGCGACGCGGCGGCAAACAGGCGGCGTGCGTTCGTCGCTCGCGGTACACGCGCTCGCCGAACTTGGCCATGGGTCGAGGCTCGCGGCACACGGCCTGCAGGTGTCGCATTTTCATGCGCTGCCAACTCTGGTGGATGAGCAGACAGGCCGAATCGTCGAACGTCAGCCAACTCTCCATCGCCCTGGCCACGTGAATGTGCGGACACCATTTGGTGGTGGCGCACTTGTTGGCGCAGCTGCAGCGCAGCACGTGAGGGCATACGTCGCAGCCGACTTTGGGACACCTGACGCAGCCGCGTCTCGTGCATCGTTTCTTCTCGTACGCCACCCAGATTCCCATTTGTCGCCTGGTTCGCGCGTCGCCCGGAATGCTGCAGCGAGCGAATTCGACGCAGTCCTCGATCGCGATCTTTTTGCTCTGCGCGTGCGTGTATCTGGCCAACGTTCGCCGCATATCGGCCATCGAATCTCTTACGATCGAGTGCGAATCGATTAATTTATCGACCGCCGACACTTCACCGATTTCAGCGCAGCTGGCGCAGTCCGCTAACTCGTTCAGCAATCTGATCAGCAGCGGATGAGGCGCGTAGCACGTGGCCGGCCGTGCGCGAGCCGACGGCGACGTCGGCCCGCCACTGCATTTCGCCATATTCAGGTTTTTGGCCAGCTGTCCAGTTCCGGCGGCGTGACGCTCGATATTTTCTGGCCGCCGCCGAATGTAGAGCTCAGAATCTGACGTCGAGTGAAAACGTGCGGCTGACCACTTCGTAGGCGAACGCCCAACTTCGGATTTTTCGACTTTTTGCAGATTCTCTTCTGGGGTGCTTCGAGCGCATAAATGGGCTGCATTTTGATGATATACCTGTGGATCAGTGAAACGGCGCTGTCTCTTTTCCATGTTGTTGCTAACGACGAGCTGTTGTCAGCCTGAAATATGGATTTAAATCATAAATGAAGTAAACGACGCTCAAACACTGTGCGCAATTAATGGCTACGTTAACGCGGACGAAGTAAAAAGTTCATTTCTCTAAAAGGTTTTTATTCGTTAAATTATATGTTGGGGTGTTCCCCCAAGTGAATGCCGTGTAATTTCTCCAACTCGACCGCGATTTATTCGTTCACTGAGGGAAAGATGTACAACTGTTTTTAGTTTTTAAGTAGATTTTTGAAAAAAATCTATTCACTGAAATTTCCTGAGTATTCGGACCCATGGGTGGGAGTGGGTACGTTTTTCGTATCACAATTTTCTGAAAATACTGGCTTTATTTTCGAAAATACTTTCATTTTGTATCCCCTTTTGCGTTGAGTTCATTTCCGGGCGTAATTTTGATCGGATGGTTTCGAAATTTCAAACACGTATTCGGATCCATCTAAGGAAGAGCAATATTGTTTATGGTCTGGATCGGGCGCATAGTCCGTTCGGTAGTTCAGTTTATATGCATTTTTTATTGAACAGGGTGAAGGTCGCATTTTTCAATCGATAGGCCTGCAATTTGGTATACATATGTGCCTCAGATCAAGGACAGTATCTACCAATTTTAGCGCGAAAGGCCTTACGATACGTTTGATAGGAGCCATTTTGTTGCATTTTTGGCAGATTAATGGTTCTAAAAGAAGTAATTTTCAAGCTATAGTCACAAAATTTGGTGCATGTATTGATTTGAAGTATATCAAACACTATTCTAAATTTAGTTTATATTGGTATCATGGTTCATTCTCTGGGTCTGACGGAGGTGTCAATTGTTCATGTAATGTCAATAAAAGTTGCAATTCTGTTTCAATAGTCACGAAAGTTGGTACAGAGAGTACCTTCCGTACAAAGATCAGACTTACCAATTTGTGTTTTGAATGGTCAGATTTTTCCCAACTCATTATCTATTCAGTATGATTTTCACTCGTTTTATCCTGAACCCAACCCGGTCTCAGAAAAAGGTCAATTTACGCCCACCCACCAGCCCCTGCCCTACACCATATTTGAACACCGACACTAAAATTTCCGCTAATATTTTCGTAACCAGAACCTAAACATCTGCTCTATACTTCGTTTTTTAAAGTGGCATATTTTTTTCTCATATAGCTGTTTTTTTCTTTTGTTTTTTTTTTTTATATATAATTCACAATTCTCATTACTGTAGGAAAAAAAACCACCGAATTATTTCCTAAAATTGAAATTGTGCTTGTCAGAATTAGCAATAAATTTTTATTTCACAAAAATATAATAATTTTTGACACATTCATAAAATATTTTAAAAACATGATACTTAATCAGTATATTTTATCGCATGCATCGTATTTGTGGGATATTGGTGATTTTTTGCAAAAAATATAAATATTTTATATATTAATTTATTACAAGAGTGTATGGCGATGTATGTGATTTTTAAATAAAAAAAATCTGCTTTTTCTTGCGAAGTTTTCTGCGCAAGGGTTTTTTTCATTTTGCTCGACAAGGCTAGAGTTACGAGAATACTCAATTCAATAATAAGAGTATTTCTACAAAATTTTTGACGAAACAAATTTCCAACAAAGTTGATTTTAGTGTTATAATAGTTGTGGCGCAACAGACTCGAAAAAACAATACCATATATTAAGGTTATTAAAAAAAATAAAAATATGAAATTTGAGAATACGAATAGATTTATAACACAGCACTCTCAGCTTTTGTAGGCCTGCAGGTCTGCAGTACCATAACTACGACCCTAAAACGAATTTTAGTAAGCATCTTCTTGATAGAAATTTTTATACGAAATACTTTTTTATTCAACTAATTTCCGCGTAATTCCACTCGATTTCGAGAAAAATGAAAAAAACTCTAGCGCAGCGAGCCACTTAGAAAATGTAGGTATAAATAAATGAATGAATAAATAAAATAAATAAATAAATAAATAAATAAATAAATAAATACAAAAAAAAAATCAAAATATCAAAGTATTTGGCGGAACGTTGGCAAGAAATTAGGCGAGTACGTTTAAAATGAAGTGTCAAGATAATTCATAATGAATAGTATTCTGATTTATGAACAACTTTTGCGATTTCTTAAATGATATCTTAACAAATAAAATAATAGCAAACCAGATTTTAACACAACTTTTTTGTTTCATCTGGAATTATCTACTTGTCCTAGCAACAGTTGAAAATTTGTTCGTATCATTTTTGCGCTTGAACCAGTAAGTTGACTGAAATCAAATTTTTTAAAATTATGTAAAATAATACATTCTTTGTCGGTAGGTACCAAATTTTGATTATTGACTAGAAATCATTTCAGGTACAAAAATACAACATAATAGGATGTACCGGACGCTAAATGTGGCCCATCTAAACCAAAAACAATAGGGTTTATCCTTGTTTAGATCCAAATAAGTGTATCAAATTTCATGACTATCGGATGAAAATTGTGACCTTGCACTATGTTACATAGAAATTTGTTTTTATGTATAAAAATATAATTTTTATATATATATTTACCGATTATGAGGTATATGTGCCAAATATGGGGTACCATTGTTTCTCTAAAACTATAATATATTATAGTCCGTTGAAAAAATTGAGGATAGTTAGTGTAGGATGCAGCAGCCAGCGCATGTGCATATTTACTAATCAACCTTGTTGCATGTGTGAGCCTTGCTCAGTATTAAAATTAGATCAGTAGTGGTGAGCTACCAACTCGTGAACCAAAAGTGTGTTCACCCTATGTACTGGAGGGACAGGCCACACAACCTACCAGCGAGTGCATAAGCTTACTCATCACCACTATAGGAAGTCACCACAGTTAGTAAAAATGTTCCATTGTACCAATCCACAAAAAAAGTCGAAAGAACACGCTTAAACAGAGTTTTCCCTACTTTTTGATTTTTATCGCTGTTCTCTTAAATTTTTTGCCATTTTTCATAAAATTTGGTCAAAATACTTTTCATATTTTCAAATATGATCAATATCGACAGAAAATTTTAATATCTGACTTCCATTTCCAAGTATAGTCGAAACTAAAAGTTGATTCATTTAAATTTATAAATTTTTTATATTTGTCACATCAAAATTGAGAGGATGAACCTAATATGAGATACAAATTAGTTATGTATAAAACAACAAATAATGGAATCAGAACGTTATAAGGGACATTTGTAACCTTTGTAAGAAAAAAAATTTAATTTTTATAACTCTAATTTTGATGTCTCGCATAAATGTTCAGGTATCTCATATTAAATACCTAATATCAGGTACATGGAGTATATGTAAAATATATGTACCCTATATTAGGAAAGAGGGTTACCCCCATTTTAGAAAAACCTTTTGTGGAGACATTATTTTGAGTTAAGGGACAAAAATATTCATGTAAAATCGAAGATTGATTTCGTAGACTTTTTAATGTTACAAACAATAACATCAAAGATCACTGTTCCTGATTCCTCCGTAAATTATTATTTAAAATGATTTTTCAAATTTATACACAACTTTAAAGATTATGTAGGTACCCCATATTCGGTACGTTTATCCTACTAGAATGTACACAATGCTACTAAGCAGCAATGATTCACACAAACCCACATAAATTTGGTGTAATTCTCAATTAATCAGGTGCGTTAGTACGTTATTATTTAGAAAAATGACTTATACTGAAAGTGAAATACACGTATACACAAAAATATCTGTAACTATGGTCACGAGATAGCGTTCCAGAAGTGGCTTTTACATAAATACGATATACACGTACGAATTTCATTTAATAATGCCAAAATTCTCCTGAAATCACAAAACGAAAAACGAACCTATTCTGATCCCCGAGTCTAAATACCAGATCAAATTTTAACCTTCGAAATCATAGGCTACCTTGAAACTAAAAAAAGTTATACATTCTGCTCCTTCGTGGGGGAAGAAAGTGGGGTTCGTCCAAAGAAAGTATACCTCATACTTAAGGGAACAACCCTCCAGCACATTTCACCTCTAGAACCTTTTATAGAAATTTGTGTCTTGTTTATATTGATAATTCTTCTGGGCAACTTGTTTACAGCTAATGTATCAAAGGCTACAACCCTACAAAAAATTTTATACGCAGCTCTTCTATGCTTTGTCAAATTACGATTCTATAAACATAATATCGAATTCAAATTTCAAATTATTCGATGAAGAAAATAGTCAACCGTTTGCGTGGTGGGTAAATACTTGATAATTATGCTCTTCGGTGACAATCCGCTGAATTGAGCCGATTTTTTTATGGAACAAATAATGACTCGAACGAAATGTACGAAAAAGATTTTCAAAAATATAAAGGATTTATAGCTATAGCCAAATTTAGAAAAAAAAAAAAAAATGAAAAATTCTGCAGAGTTCTCTCAAGATAATCGGGGTTTTTATTCTCATTATTCACGTACGCAGCTCAGTTTATTCGAATTATAATAAAAACTATTCTATTCGAAACAAAGCTGCATAATTATAGATAAATTAGAAGATATGGGTAATGAATTAGCCACATTACCGTAAGGTTCTATATTATTGTATTCCGAAAATTGACCTCTGCGTGTTACGACAGTTTTCATTACTTCGACTATCTATTTAGTGATAAAATTGAATCTTTCTTTTGTAAAATCACATTTTGACCTTATGAATGAAAATAATAACTAAGGGAATGGTTTATAAAATGAAAAAAAAAAAATAATACTCTTGAACTTACCTTAATTTTTTTTTTTTTTTTTTGTCGGCTGTCCAGTTTATTTTACAATCAAACAGACCGCGTCCAATAGCCCACCTAATGAAAATCAAAAACAGATAGTTTTCAGCGAAAGTTTTGCGTGAACATTCGCATCAAATATTTTCAAACACAATGTTTCACATTAAGTATAATTACCTCGGTGAGTTCAAGTTTTATCAAGTTTTGTAATTCATGCATCGATATTACAGAACAACCCAATCTTTTACCTGTCGACTTTACAATGAAGTGAATTTAAATCGCAGCAACGAACAATCACACAATGTAAATTTAAAATTGAACAGCACGTTTTGACTTGTTATTTTTTTCTTCAACATTCCTAACGATAGGAGGAGAATGTAACAGAAAATTTCAAAATATTATGACTGCTACCGATGAACAAAAGCAATGTACCTGTCTTCAGTGAGGCTCTGAAGCAAAATTTTCGGGGTTAAGTCATACCTGGTATTTTACAAATTTGTCAGGTAAGTACTAGATTTCATAATTGAAGCGAGCGAAGCTTCCTTACGTACTCACTCACAGAACAACTTTGCGATGACGCCATTTTTCATTGATGGCCGAACCAAAAATTAGCAAAATCCTCAGGGTTCGCTCGCGACCCGCGAATCCTACCTTGTTTTAATATCTCAAAGGTACCTAAATAATTTAATTTTTTATAAGAGAATAAAAATTCATAAAAAACTATAATTTTTATAATTTTTCTATCAAATTTAGCGTCAGTAGGTAGGTATACCCTATTTACTTTGAGAAAGACATGACGTCACACTCAGCTTGCAAGCAAAGGAGAAAGGAAAAAACCATAATTCACAATTACGCAGCCAAGAAATTTATAAATTTTTAATTCGATGATAGATTAGGTACGCTCAACCGTGCTGATATGTGTAATTGTCTTAATGACGTCATGTCGTTCCTAAAGTGAATAAGTTATAGCGTTCCCTCTAACCTTCCTCTATCAAAATGGAAATATTGAAATCAACAAAACAAACAGCGTAAATGTAATTTTGCAATGGGTCTAGCGAATTGGATAACTCCTCTCAATGAAAAACAATGAATTATCTTATCCTTCGTTTTGTTTCAAATATTATGGTAATTCTTCGTGAATTGTAATAACATATTACACACCAAGGTTCTAAAGTGAGCGATTACATGTGAGGGAGTTTGCAAAACGAGCGCAGCAAGTGAGCAATTCCCGAGTCATGTAAATTCACTTTTGAGTCTTGTTGAGGAAGATATTTTACATACTTACTTAATTAATGATCAGAAAGCAACGAAACGTTAAAATTTTATCGCTATGATGAATCTTTCTCAAAAATTACAAAAAACTGAATAAAATATTAACCTCCTCATTGTGGCAGATTTGACGTTTCATCTAGAAAATGTAACTTCTACCTCGATGTAAACTAAGTATGCTTCCATGTAAAAATATGCTTCACGTTTTTACATGAAGGTGCGTTCAATTTATGTCGAGATTATATTCATCAATGATATGAGCTACTTTTCACTGGAAAAATAACCAGCATAGACATTGCCTTTCTGATCATGAATTAGGTATGTAAAATAAATTTTAACGTCAAAAATTCATACCTAAGTGGAATGACATTGCCAGGTAGAAGGGAAGGAATCCCAAATAATGTAACGAAATACCTACCTCATCGTAACGCTGGCCTCTTATTAATCTTCATTAATTTCTAGATAATCAAAATCAATTTATCCGATTTACCTGTACGAAATTCGCACAAATCGAGCTAATAACATTTGCAACAGCTGAACACGCTACACATTTATTAAAACAACTTTTAAAAAAAAAAAAAAAAAATACATTTAACACTTTTTTCGTTTGGTAATGTCCCAAAACTACAGTAGGACTTCGGCTTGATTTTAACTTATTCGTAATCGTCAATTTCAGAATCCTTTTCGGTGAATGACATAATTATTGACGGCATTTCTAAAAGTGGTCCCAGCTCTTCTGTTTCCACCAAAGTTATGTCCTTTGTTTCCGGCATGAACAAAAAAGTTAATAGTATGCCAAAGGGGACGAATATAAAGCGAAGCACTGCGTACATATTGGTCCACCACAAAGGTCCAACATAATTATAGTCCATTAGTTGGAAACTAAACTGTAATAATTCACACGCAGCGACACCAAACTCCTTCACAGATCCGGGAAATATCTGAAAATACAAAAAAAAAAAAGATATAACTGCGCGACAAGCCTCAGTATTTTTGTATACCTTAATCGTAATAACGTTCGAGACTGAGTCATCTGTTATTTTGAGAGCAACAGGTAATGCAACAGCAGGCATCATGAAAGCGTTCTGACGAGTATGCTGATCTGTTATATCATTCGATTAGAAACGAAGTTATCCAACAATTTCTTTGTTATAAGCGGATGAATTTACGACTACTGCGTAATATAGGCCTATAGGTAAGTCTTATCAGAAGATATTTACAACTAGAACGTTGAAAGGTTTACATTGTTCCCAGTGGGATTCAATGGAATTCGGCATATTTACGCTTCATTCTTTCAGATAATGTGATAGAAAATGATAATTCTATCCCAACTCTGATACCTACCAACATAATACCATAATAATGTGAAATCAAGTATTACGTTCGAATGTTTGGGGCCTAATCACACCACATACTTCTGTACCGATTTACGTGAAATTTGGGACAAAAATAGTTCATAGGTCGAATGAACATATAGGCTGCTTTTTATCCCAGAAACTTGAGTTGTTCCTCAGGTCATGGATGAGTTACAGTTAAACTCGAGGTGTATGTTATACATACCCTATACACGTGTGCACGATAGATGTAATACTACGTTGTCCGATTATGTCCTTTTTTATTAACAAGATTCATTTACAATGTGTTATTGTTTTTGTAACTGTTTTCCACATAAACGCGAGTGAAAATAGGGGTTTAGGCTAATGCGAAAAATAAAAATAGGTCTACATCAAAAATGCCAGTATTTAACACGCCTATTCAATATTTTACACTGTGATTAAACTACAGATTGGACTTCAGATTTTTTTATATTTGCTCCAGCGGATAAAAATAGGCGAAGGATTTTTCAAAAATTTACTAATAGTGCAAAATACAGCCTATAGATCGTTTAAAATGCTGCAACGCAATGTCACGTTATCATTCATATTTCTTCAAAGTGGAATGAAATAAAATATGATTTTGTTCGATACCTAGCATTATAAGTTTTATACTCGTATATGGGATGTCCAGAATAATTCTTTTAGAAAGACAGAAAATAAATGTAGGTATAGAACTCAATAAAACGAGAAAAAATCTTTGTACAAAAAGTTGCATCTTCCCAAATTGTAGGCGCTATTGTATTTCGAATATTGAACTATTATAATTTTCAACCCATGACAGTAGAAATGTTTATCAGTAGAATACAATTTTGACTGAAGTCAATAGCCCAATGACAGTGCGTACACTAGTTGAGATGAAAAACAATAATATATTATCATATTTTGCCTATTCTCTCGGATGAAGGAGATGAAAAACATTAAAAAATCAAAAATTACATTTATATTTAAAGGTCAAAAAGATTCAATTTTCTGAATTCCAACTCGGTAAATTTTGAGAAGAGGCAAAAGATGGTAATATCTTCTTTTTTTTTTCGTCTCAACCAGATATATAACATTTATCACGGTCGAAAATTTTATTTTGCTCATAAAAATTTCTTCTGTCGTGAGTTGAAAATTATGATTGTTCAATATTCCAAACATAAAAGTACCATAAATTCGGGAATCACTTATGCAACTTTTTGAACATAGATTTTTTTTTTGTCGTATCAAGTTCTATCCATATTTACCGGCTTATCAAATGAAATCCAAACACCTTGTGGGCTTCAAGCTGAGTAAATATCTATTTTTTTTTTTTAATAAGATTGTTAAATTTTATTGTATAAAAGCATAATAATAATGCTCTGGTCATAGCTGTAATAAAATAATGTATTTCTAATATGAAAATTTATATTTATATTTGTCATTTAAACTTGAAATTTGACCCCTTTATGCGCACACCCCCACCTTATTATTCAAGTATCCCCACCATTTAAAAACGACCAAATAAAGAAGAAAACGACATTAAAAAATTGTCTATCAGCTCTTTTTTTCAAACTTCCAATATACACTCTCCGGAGAAAAGTTTACCTGCACCTGATTAATTTTCGTATGCCAGCTATAAAGCTTACTCACAGTAATGTATTCTCAACTACCTTTGTAACTAAAGTGATAAATATCTCCAGACTGGTATTTGATATTCTGATAAACGATGCTGGCCAAAAGTGCAAATGACATAAAAATATATAAAAATGCTACTAAAAGGGTGAACAAAGTTATGAAAATGGTGATGAAAAACGCAAATATATTTTCCTATATTTATCAGTTGTTGGATGAGAAATATTTGTTGATTAATTGGCTATTACACTATGTTTCACTCAATAAAATTTTAAAAATTTGCCTAACCAACCATTTTTGGGTCAAAAAGGGCCGAGTAGTTTGATTCAAAATGGGCATTAGTCTAAATTTAAACTCAGCTTCTCAAAAAACATAACCAATGATGTATCGCAGTACGAAATTCAAACTGAAGAATCAAAATTTCTAAATAATAAACACTCGTCAGTGGATGGTTCAAATCCCGATAGAAAAATATTTTTGTATGTGACTATAGATCAAATTTTGAAAATCAGGCTTTATCACGACATCGGGAGGTCAGTTGGAAATTGTTATATGTCAATTTTCATGAACCTTGTTTGGGCTACTTAGAATAGACAATTTTATGTTTCGCAAAATCCCAGAAATGAAATACGAAACAAGGTCAGCTGGTGTTCTACAAAAATTTGCTTCGCGCATGTTCTTGGGTTAACAAATTGTTTTAAAATTGAAATTCTTGGCGCTTTTGGTTTATTTGTCATTTTTAAGTAGATTTTTTACCTGAGTATTCAGACCCAAAGTTGGAAGTAAGTACGTTTTTCGTTTCATGATCTTTTGAGAATTTTGGCTTTTTGAAAATTCATTTTTTTTGTACCCCCTTTTGCGTTGAGTCCGTTTTCAGGCGTAATTTCGATCGAATAGTTTCGAAACCCTATTGTTTTTGGTCCGAATGGGGTGTATAGTTCGTATGCTATGTCCATTTATATATTTTGTGCTGAACAGAGCATAGGTCGCAAATTTCAATCGCTAGGCCTGAAATTTAGTATAGGTACATATGTCCTTTAAGTCAAGAAAAATACCTACCAATTTTCGTGCGGATTGGCTTTACTGGTACGTTTGATAAGAGCGATTTTGTTGCAATTTTGGCAGATTAATGGCACTAAAACGAGTCATTTTCTAGCTATAGTCACAAAATTTGGTACAGACATTGATTCAAAGTATATCTAACATGATTCTAAATTTAGTTTCTATTAGTATTATCGCCCATTTCGTGAGCTATTGGAGGTGCTAATTTTCATATTATCTTAATAAAAGCTGCAATTCTTTTTTAACGATCACGAAACTTGGTACAAACAGTATCTCCATACAAGGATCAGACCTACCAATTATGGTTTTGATTGGTCAGTTTGTTTCTAACTTATTATCTTTTCAGTGTGGTTTTCCCTCTTTTATCCTTTTGATAATGGTCCTCAAAATTGATTTTCTAGCCTCCATCGAGAAAACCACTCGTTTTAACTTAAACACGACTCGATCTCAGAAAAAGGTCAATTTTCGCCAACCTCCCTGCCGCTGCCGTACGCTAGGTTTGAACACGGACAATAAAATCTCCGCTAAACTGCATCTATACTTCGTTTTGGAATATGGCATATTTCTTTTTCGTATGTTATTTTTTTATTTATTTTTTTTATTTTATACTATATATATATATATAATGTACAATTTTTGTTACTGTATGATAGAAAACCATCGAATTACTTCCTAAAATTGTATTTATAGAATTTTGAATAATTTTTCATTTCACAAAAAAATAATAATTTTTGACACTTTCGTAAAATATTTTGAAAACGTGACACTTAATCAGTATATTTTATCGCATGCATCGTATTTGCGGGATATTGGTAATTTTTTGCAAAATATATAAAAATTTTATATAGGTACCTATTACTTTATTAGAAGAATGTTGGTGATATATGTGATTTTTAAACGAAAAAATTCTGTTTTTTCTTGCGAATCTTGCTGCGCAAGGGTTTTTCTAAATTTGCGCTTACGTTCATTATCTAAAAATCGCGCTTTTGGCCTGACATTTTTGACGCCTTTGCACTTTTAGATGTCAGCCCCTACAAAGCCATTTTACGTTGTTTATTTACGAGTTGAAAAACAATAAAAATAAAATGAAATGAAAGAAGCGAACAAGGCATCAAAATACACACCTCGGCAGGAAGAAGAAACAAAATTGGCCTTCCTCCCACGTGTGACGAAACGTAACAGGACATAATGATCAACCAGCCGTTGTAAGTGTAATCCGTCTTCTGCACCTCGACCCAGTAACACATACAGAGTACGTACGACATTCCCACGCACACCAAATAGAGCGGCCGTCGGCTAAATTCGAAAGATAGAAACAGAAAAGAAATGCTGCCGAAAATCGGGAACAAATACGTCGAATAGACTGGAAAGCGATTCGGCTGATCTCCATGCTCGAAAGTGCAATCGTATCTGAAAAATTCCCACGGCAACGTTCTGTGGGTGAGAAAGACGCGACAGGCGCTGTCAGTGCCCACATACATGAAGAGAATTTTCACCAGCGGGACCACGAATTCTAAGGTGAATACTTTCGAAATGCCTCGCTCCTGCGCATCAACCGCCGCCTTCTCCGATATCATAGCGAATTCGTCGATGTCGTCGGTGTCGGCCCTCAACCACAGGAACACCTCTTGGGCCGCTTCCTGACGATCCTTCAGTGCCAGCCAATGCGGCGTCTCCGGAGCCAGCACCGCGAATACGGCCGAAATGACTTGGGCGACGATAGCCGCGGGCAGCCGGTATTTCAGTGGCAAAACGGTTCTTGCGAGAGCCATGCCAATGAGGAATGGAGGAAAAAAGCATCCGGCGAAGAAGGCCCGAAGTGTCGGTTGGGTTATTTCCGTTACGTACACAACCATGACGATGGCGTACACACGAATGCACGCGTGTAGGACGGGCAAACAATAAAAATCCATCTTCAATTGGTCCGGACCGGCCGCGTAAAAGTATTCGTTGACGAGCAGCGTGATTAGAAACATAAACTGCGATATGATTAACGATATCCTTCTTCCCAGGAAGTATAGGCACGGAATGGCCGAAATTATACCAACCAAATCACCGTACATAGGAGTGTCTGAAACGAGCAACAAGTGAGATTCGCTAGAAATTCTGATTAATGAATAGCACACACGATTCTCGACGAGCGCGAACACCCAAGTGTGGAATGCACTCGTGCCCCGAAAATGGATCACGACCCCCACTTTGGGAAATCCTGATTTAAGCAAAAATCAAACTCTAAAAACTTTAATTTTTTCCGTTTCAGAATTATTTTTCTATAGTATAATGTAAAAATGGCGATTGCAGGATTTGTTAGCTGTTTTTTCTAAATTTTTTAACATCGGAAATGTTTTACATGAGGTACCTACATACTTTGACTACACGTATAATACTGGATCAGTAAAGCTCCGTAGGACCAATGTACTTTTCAATGTCAAGACATGCCGGTGAAAAAGTAGGCGACCCCAGAGTACCTTCTGCGTATTTTCGACGTTTTGCTTGAGTTGACCGATTTAGAATACATGTGATAAAGATATTTATCAAATTCACAAGGATAGCGTACATAAACACGAAGAAAAATACGTCAAAAGGTACGCTCTGGTTGCATATTTAGCGCCGACATGTCTAACCAGAAATTATCTTTCTTTTCTGGTCCCGTACTATATAGTCGAAGGGTAGGTACATAGCAAAAAGATGACGTCGTATGCAACAAAAAGTGAAAAAAGTTTGCAATAAAAAGTGATGAAAACGTCAGAAACTCCACAAAAAAAATTAAATTGGTATCTATCCTACATAATTCAAAATCAAATACGCCAAATCCATGAGGTTTTTGAAACAAGCTACTAGGAGAAAAACTAGGAAATCCATTTTTAAGCTCCCATCACATAGGATAATAAGCCTAACTTAAAGTAAAAACAAAGTTCACAAAAAAATCATGATTACAAAATACTTTCAAATGGATATAATGTTTATTTAACAAAATGCAAATTAATTATAAAAATTATTTCCAATATATCCTATACTTGATGCATCTGGCCTAAATTAAAATTATCAAAATTATTTAAAATTCAAAATTCAAAGTCTCTGCTTTAAATACATCTAAGTATGCAATTTGCATAACCTAGGCTATTTACTTTTTCATTTTTTTCTTTCGATCAACCCCTCATCCCACTTCCTTGGTTTTACCCTGGATTTGTGGTTGATATCTAAATTCATATTCCCACTTTCTCATAACCGGTTTTTTCTTTGCCTCCCTCTATTTTTTGTGTCAAACAGATAATTAATCTCTCTTTTCACATGTTCACCTTTTCAACTGTTTTTTACACAGCGTTTTCTATTCGTTCAAGCAAGAACACTCACGTATTATTCTGTTTTATGTCATACAATACGTGTCTTTTACATTCAATACATTGTGTAATTTTTATAATCATGGTTTGTTGAATTTCTTCAGTGGCGGTGGCCACTGGTGGTGTATTTCCTAGGCACGGCTGAAAACTAATGACCTCGAAATGTAGTGAATACACCAAAGTACATAGCCAAGGTTCTCGATTATTTTCAAATTCAATTGGCATGGTCTAAATTCAAGTCCAATGAATTCATGGCAGGCTATGCGGGTTTGGTGATGCTGATTCTGTGGGCATCATCCAGTGTAGATAGGTAGTATCTTGGTTTCTTGGTGCGTGTTCATTGGCTTGAAAATACTGTCGGGAAATGTGGGGATTGTCAAATTGGCCTCCCTTGGCATACCAAATACTGTGTAAGAAATACAAATCGCATAAATGTTTTTAAGGTAGGCCACTACCCTATACCATCTCCCAGCTAAAATCGCCCCTTCATTTACTCATCTACGTATCATATCTTTCTCCAATTTTACCAAATGAACTGGAATTTATTCAAGTAAATAGCTATATGTTCGATAGAACAAAAAATTGTTAGATACTCTTAAAGTTTTAGTTCTGGATCAATTTTGCCAAAAGTTAGCTCTGTGTTCTACTTTACAATTTTTATGAGAAGTGAAAAAACTTTTAAAAATTCATTTTTCAAAAAGAATAACTATTCGCAGAAATTTTTTGTTTGAAAAAATAATAAGACACGTAGGGTATGTGATGCACACACGATCACATTTTCATAGAAAACTTTACACCAGAATGGTCAGAAAATTCGACACTGATTGAGAAATAATTTTTTTTTAAAGTTGTAACTTCGAAAATTGAATAATCTTTTCAAGTAGAACAGCCTGTTTTTAAGAAGTTCTAAAAGTGATACGTCGCATTTTTTGCCATATCATACAGAGCTAAAGAAGAAATTAGTGTAGATGCAAGCTTGTTAGAAACCCGTTTTATTTCATACCTTCGGACAATATTAATTCACGAAAACTTCGTTCTTAAGGCAAATGAAACTTTAACTATGGTATTTTTATTATCAGCCCTTTTATCTGAAAATTTTTTCTCATCTTCAGAAAAATAATCGAGTCTAATTTTTAGTATCCCCTCAAATTGCTCGTCTCTCGGTAGATACATCTACTTGAACTCTTAAAAAGTTAGTCAGCTGCCTTCCAAATTTTGATGAAAAAATCAAACGTCCTTTTCAATATGAATGTGAATGAACCAAATAGGAATTCTAATAGCCTTACATTGAAAACGATTTCACAAATGCGAAAAATATTTACAGAAATTTGTTACGATCTCTTACCAAATTGTAAGAATTTTCAAAAATTGAGGGCACAATGTATAGCCGACATTTCCCAAATAACCGAATAACTATCCCCAATCCTCAGTGAAAAAATTAGTATAGGACGCAGTGATATATTTTTAAGGGTATTTAGAAGTTTATCTTACTAGAAGTCCCAAAAATAGGTATTTCTTTGTAAATATTACACGTCGAATTAATAAATATAACGTTAATATTAAGGTTTTTTTTTTATTGTTGTTGCTATTGTTAATGTTGTTTTGTTATTTTTGTTTTTTTTTGTCTTTTTACTGGTTAAAAATCTAGTCCGGTAAGAATTTCACAGAACAAATTATGTCTGCTGAACCGGCGCAAGTGGCTGAAATGACGTAAATTTTTAATGGAATAGTTCCACTGTACTTTTCGATAAAACTGGAGACCAAAAATTTCTGAAAAGAAGTTCTTTCAGAATTCTAAAAAAAACTACAAATGGGATGAGGCTGAAATTTTTACGAAAGTCAGTATTCATATACCTACTCGCAAATTTGATGAAAGTTTGGTGTCTATTAATTTAGTCGTTACCGAGAAAAATTCAGAACAGATAATTGCTGGAAACATAATTTTTCGAGGATTTGGAGGAAACTACCAAAAAAATCAGGCTGAAATTTTTACGTCTGATAATCGTCATAATTTAGTAAGTATAAAGTCTGAGAAGTTTGGCGACTACCTATTTATTTATTCAGTGTAGTTTTTGAGAAAAATGTCGAACAAAAAACAATTACTGGAGAAAAGAAAGTCTCCGGGTTGGGTTATTTTTCTTTTAAAACTGCAGGTTAGTTTTTTTCGCCAAAAAAGTTTGAATTCAGTTCAAAATTGTTCAGAACAAGGACAGAAACATGTAAAAAAAGTGTTAAAAAAAATTTCCCAATTCATTTGCGATAAACAGAACGTTTTAAAAGAAAATGCAGGCAAAACAAAACGAAAACAAATATCATCAGTTTTCACACAACAAAATGAACGAATTCCCAGTTCATCGTAAATGATAAGACGAGAACTTTTTTTGCACTTTTTTCACACCTCCTTTTTATTTAGTGCGGAAAATTTACGCACCTACTATACAATTTTCTCTGAACTAAGTTTGCACTAAATTCAGAAAAACGCTAATATACTCTGTACTATTGAAAAGTCCAATTCAAAAGAATTTTGCTCTGGTGGCAAAAATTTAATTTTTCGAAAAGGTGATCGTGTATGTTTGATAACTGTTTTTAAGTACAAAACCGGCATTTTCGAAAAGTCATATCTAATTTGAGAAGTGAAATTTTTGATGACTAAAACATGAATCCGTTTTATTATTGTTAGATACTAGCAAGTTATAAAATTCGCAGTTGTATAAAAAATAATTCCAGAAGGAAGATATGGATACTTTGTTTCGTGGGAAATGGCATGTAAAAAGATGTGAACAATCTCCGTGAACACCCTTTCAGAAGTGACAGTACTTGATAAACACTAGCGCTCCTCCACCACTGAACATCCCAATATTCCAAAAGAGCACGATTCAAGAAATACCGCAAGAACTATAAAACTTTTTTGGCTTAAAAAACGAACCTTGTAGCGATGAAATAACAATAGATTGATACATTTGTCGTAACTTTCGACAAATATCCATAGTTTTATGAAATTTTTTCACAAATTTATAAATAACATTTTTTTAGATAGTTATGAATTGGCAAACTGACTGATAATATCGCAAATGGTACAAACGCGGGCCGCAATTTGTACCAACATTGGCTGCATTTTATTCGTTTTTCTGGGCCACAATTCATTCATGACTGACAGAATGTTAAGCCGGAATCAACCTGTCTCCTTATGAGGAAACAGATCTTCGGCCGCAACTCACGTTCAGCCGAATTACCGATCATCTTTTAAATAGGGGAATTATGAGTCAGATGTATCATTTGTCGTATTTAATTCAATTATTAACGTCGGTGGCGAAAAAAAATGCAATATTGTTATAATTACAAAGTATATAAGATCCGCTGCCAAGCTTCCCCAAAAACCAATCTTCAAATCGGTCGCGATGTCTTTGAGCCACAAACCCAGCAGCTGCTGCTCCTACCGTCGTACTGGCGCAGGCGAACAACTAGGAAGAAAACATTTTAGTGAAAATTTGGTACAAAAAAAAATGGATTCTATGCCAGACTACCACTTTCCAGGTTATAAAAATTACTTGTCTTCTAAATGATAAAATTTTTGGATTTTCAGGTGACTCTTCTCTGCCTTCTGCAGGAATTTCCTCTGCAGAATTTTCCTCAGCAGAAGTTTCATCTGCCTCCATTTCGATAGAAAGAATACAGTCTGGGGTAAAACACAAAAACAAAAACAATGATAACCAATTTCAAGCAGTTAAATTAAAATCTTCAAGAATTTTAAACTAAACCAAACAGATATATAATCTTAGAAAGTATCGATACTCCAAACTTGACACACTTACTAAACTAGGCAGGTCCCTAAGTACTACCTACCTACGCAAGTGCATCGGAGAAGGGCCCATATTCTAGAATAGTATCAAAACACGAAATCGACTTCTACTAATAACAGTTCAGCAAAATTTTGAATTAATAGTTGATTGTAAGGATTTTATTTTGCTAGATTAATAATTAGAGTCTCTCAGAAACCTATTTTTTTTTTTTTTTTTTTTATTAAGTAAGTACAATGAATTACATTTTTCGTTGCTCACCAATTTGTTTTGTAAACTTTATCTGAATAATGACTTCGGTGAAAACGTCTAGAATTTTGCCATTAGGAAAAATTTTTGAGTATATTTGCTTCGAGTTTAAAAAATTCGTCAATTTTACCCCACTTCATACTTTAGATTCAAAACGCGTTTCTCGTAATCACCTTTTCAAAATTTTCTGAACAACATCTCGTAGAATGTACATAAAAAAGATTAGAAGCACTTGATAAAACTTACGAGAGTGAAATAATTAGCGTTTGTAAGGGTAATAATCAAAACAGTAAAATGAAGCAGCCATTAATTAACTACCTTTCGAAATAATTTCGTAAAAAATTATGACTGAATGGAACAGTATATAAAAATAGCCTAATAGTCAATCAAAGTGAAAAATCACGATTTAATTAATTTTCGGCAATTTAATTTAATAGTATACATTTGGAGCTAAATAATTTACCTAATACTAGGTATTACCTGCTATATCATCTTTATAGTTTTCCTTGTTATTATTCATCAAGGTAAAAATGTTCAAAAGGATGGAAACCTATAAATTTGTATTTGACGATTTCGCATTTAAAAATTTAGCAGACTAGACAAAGCGAAGTATTCACAATACTAGCATGGATGTTTCCTAAGAAGTCAGTAAAATTTTGAAAGATAAATGCCGCAGTGTGAACGGGCTGTTGAAGCCAGAGATCATCTCATATCGGACGGAGGGTACGTACCTACTTGCTTGGAGCCTGGGCTTCAGCCTAACTTACGAAATAAATATTGAGCAACTGGCGAATCCGTTCATACTACCAAGAGGTTCAATTTTTTGGCACTAATTTCTTCTTGTTTTTCAGACAAATTGTAAAAAAATTTCGAAATTCGTAAGTATATAAATTAAGACATAACGACGAGAAAAAATATTAAGATGATAGGATGAAGAGGTAACCTAAGAAAAAAGTTCACTTCAATGCCTATAATAAGCAAGTAGACTGAATAATTTAATATAGTAGGTACACACTCTTATTTTTGCTGGCTGGTAACCCTGTATAATTTGTTGTTTCAGTGGAAACAGCGAATTTAATTATATTTATTAGTGTGTGCGTATAAATAAGTTGAATTCAATCGAATACGCACACACATTAACAAATTTTTCTTACTTCTCTCTTTACTTCTAATCTGGAGCCAAAATTTATACCAAAATTCATGCCGACAGACTTCACCTTTCAGTTTTTACAACCACAGTGAAAATATAAATGCGTACTCGTTAAAAATTTCAAAAATACCTGGAAAAACATAGTTAACTTTCGATGTTGCTTGTCAGTATTAAAATTATGAGACTATTGAGACCAGTTAACGCACTCCCATGAAGAAAATGTAATAAAATTAGCGTAAGTTTTTAGTTGGGACAAATTATACCGCTAGCAGCGCACATTCGTTAGCTCTTCGAAGTAAAAAGAATTTGAATCGCAAAGGACACTATAGCGTTTACTTTGTAGGATAAACTTTTCCTACTGACTTTTAAAACCACTTTTTTATCAGAGTGCGTCAACTTGTCTGAAGTAGTCTATATGGCTTTCGTCAGTACCATACATGGTACCAAATAAGTTAAGTTCTGAAGAAGACAGGTAATATGACATAAATACGTTCAATGGCCAATGATAACGACATATAAGTGCTGAATGGCCGATGAGAAACAATGTTTCATTTATGCGCCTTAAAGATCGAAGCTCAACTTATTTGGCACCCAGTAGGTAGGCTTCAGTTGTGGATAGGTATTTCTAGGTAGTTAATTATATAAGATCTTGCTCATTGATATATTTAGGGGTGTTTCAGTGTTCCTCTGGAACACCTGTTCTATTTCGAAAAATCTACTAAGTTCTTACTAATGTAACTATTATCAATAACGATTAAAAAATTTTAAAAAACGCGGTTTTTCAAGCTTCTGCAAAATGCCGGTGACTGATCTGGAAGTTGTTTGAACACACTTGCAAGCTGCATTGATAATTTCTTGGTGGTCACTATCAAATTATTTTATAGTCTTGTGGTACTGATTTTTTTAAATTTAGTGCCTTTTTGGACACTGTAGATCAACTATACTAAAATATATTCTTTTCATATAGCTTAATTCTGTATTGATAGAATAAAATTAACATTATCTGAAAATTTACGGGTTACAATAGCTCTGTCTGATAAGACTACTCAAACTTACACTAACCTACACTGGTATAGCTATTCCATAAATATTCAAGAAAAATTTAGTGCAAAGTCACATATTAATATTCTTTACATTAATGGAATCGCCCTCCAGATGTAGGTTGGTGTAAGTTGGTGTAGTCCAGTCAAACAGAGCTAATTACTCCAACATTTGAAACAAAAGATCAGAAATATTAAACAAAGAAAAAAAAATTGAAAAAAAAAAATCTTAGAAATCTGTTAAAAGACGCAAATTTGTAAGATTATAACCAAAACTATAACCACAAATAATAGGAAAAATACAATCTATAGAACTGTAAAGTATGTACTTATTGTTCCAATTGCTTTATAAAAGAAAAAAAAGTGAGCTGCACTACAGATCAAAAATCGGTATCATTTAATTAACTAGTCCTTTAATACGGTAATTAAATTTTTTCTAGTGATGTGTGGTTACTTTTTCTGGTTTGTGAAGGAAGTAAGGAGGGTAAGGGTGGAACTTTTAGTACACTATTTTGGTAGTACGTCATTTGCCCATTTATGGTGGGAAAGTTTGATGCCAATGCGTTTTGAATAAAAGAGTCCAATGAAGCTGAATTTATTTTGAATCGTCTTTTATACCTGCACACATAGCCACGGTATGGACGCAAATTACAGTAGCTATACTCTGTTCATCGAAAAATTGTCAAAATGAAACTAATAAGCAATATTACATTATTTTATGAACAAAGAACAGCAAAAAGAAAAGAAAAAATTTTTATGGAAAAATTTATGGCTGTTTTGTTCTTAAGGGTGAATAATCGTCTTTTCTATTCCTCCTAAATCCATATACATCCGTCATGTTTTGGTAATTAAGGATAGCGCGCTTCAATTAACAAAAATAACACTCAAATAGTTGTGACGGCATCCATCTTGACTTCATTTTATCAATTTTAAAACACATTTATCATTGGCAGTGAATTGATAGAGAATCAGAAATATGGAACAGAGGAATTCATTTTGAAAAATATTAAGTGAAGTGGCTCTCATTGTCAAATTAATAATTGGGAATTTTATAATTATAAGTTATTCATCAGCGTCATGGAAATCTTTGTGTATATAACTATAATAAAGGGCCAAGTGCAAGAAAGATTCTCAAGTAATTCTTACGGTTTTTCATCATCAATTTTATTTATACATAAACATAATTATATAAATATAACTTTCTTAAGATATGTAATTCTGCAGCCACTGTGCTGTGGATACTTAAGTATCGTTCTTGCATTTGGCCTTAAGTGATAATTATAAAATATAAATACTCGAAAGTTGAGATAACAAATTATTTGCAATAAATATTACCAAAAATTGAAAATTTGAAATAAATAACAAAAATGGTACCGATGTTAGCGATAAATGCTGCAGTGCACGCTTCTGACTTAAGTATTATATTCCTGTATAAATGATAACATTAAATGACACATCTATACAAAATATACTATTACTAATTATTTGTAGTGATCTCTCACCGAACTAACTATAGAAGGCGTATTTTCTGTCACTCACAAAACAAGCATAAATAAAATGGCAATGTTTTTTTGTTTGTCTCGATTGCAAACGGGAAATATGCCTATGAAGGCCAGAGATGATTACTGTCAAGAAACATTAATTTTCTTCTTTTTTTGACAACTGAATTCAACTAGTCAGCAAAAAACTGTTCGTTTCATACCGTTCAATTCGAAAAAGTCAGTTATTTTTCAAAATTAAGTTACTTTTCGAAATGATGAAATAACGGGTGATAATATTGGAGTTACACAAATTTCCCAAACACGTAATACGTATCTTAAATGACCTATTAAAAATTCACAATAAAATTAATGTTACTTTGGCTGAAACAACTTGAAAAAACTCGACACATTTATTAAAACATATTTTCCTTAGCATATAAAATAACATTTTTTTTTAAATTATTTTTGTTAGCCTACCTATCTAAGCTATACCTAACGAGGCTCGACTAGCCTTCAAATCAAATTTTAACTATTCCTGCTCTTCAACCAAATCCGGTTCTTCATCTAGAAAACTTATTACTGGTAAAGGTAAGTCGATTCCTTGCTCTTCCGCTTCTCTCAGCGTCAAATTTTTTGTTTCTGGCATGAAAAGAGCAGTGAAGCCAATGCCTGCTGCCGTCATTGCTAACCGCATTATTGTATATATGTGACCTTCCTTCCTTATATCTTCTACATTTTGAAAATCAGATAATGTGAAACTCAACTGAAACAATCCACTGGCAGCAACACCAAATTCTCGCACTGTTCCAGGAAATATCTGAAAATACAAAAGGATGAAGTTATTTCAGTCGGGTGCAGTTTAATAAAACGAAACATTTAGCTGTTTTTGACGTGGTGTGATATGCAAGTACCGCGCAATATGCACCAGTCCCAAAGTCTACGACAAAAAAATGTAACAGTGCTATATTTAAGATGGTTTTTTCTTATTTCATTGAACTCGGTTTAAAAATCAGGTAGCTACAGCGATCACTTTTGAGTTGTAGTGCAACACCTACCGTCCAGAAAAAATTGTTGTAATATATGCATGAAAATGCTACCGTTTCGAGGCATGTATGCGTATATGATGTTAGAAAAGTGGCCAATGAACTCTCAAAGTCTGCAGTTCTAACACACTTTTTACATGTTTTTTTAAATGCTCATATTTTTTCCGCATGCCTTCTTGATTCCTTCGCTACTTTTCACCTGCCGTCTCAAACCCTCAATCACTAAAAATTCAATTCACACCAATAGGTGACGTAACAATAATGTTTTTCTAGAGGAGGATGAGGTTTTAAATTTCATTTTCCTATATTTATTTAAAATTACTTTATTTTCGTCCCATTTTTTTTCCTTTTTTTTTTGTCAGTTTCATTATTTTTTCCTTCAAATTTTCACGTTTTACTGTCCATGGCTTAAATTGAGCATTCCCTGCACTCGTTACAAAAAATATACCTATAGTGTCTGACAAATGCGGAAATACAAATTCTCACCTCCAGTGAAGTATGCAGTACGCACACTAGTAAGAAAATATACTCTTCTATGGTTTTCAATTTAAAAAGAAAAACTAAATGGCTGAGAAATATTAGATAATACGAAATAACATTTCTACCCTACCGATAATGAGTCGAGCAAAGAAAGAAATGTGATAAACCGATGACGTTAAAACTCCTACCGTTATCAGGGCCTTTTTGGTTCTCCTCCACGTTCGAATAATATATTTTCACATTCGATCATTTAGTACCGAATATTCAGTGGGTGTCCAGTACTAAATGATCGAAGATTTTCAGGTACTAGTGAACTCTCACGAAGGAAAAAGATAACCTTATCTCGGTGAATGGAACAGTTATGTCGTGAAGATTTTATAAAATGCTGTGTTCGCACCTTTTGGGCTACATTCGAAAATATAGTGGCATATATCCTTCAAAAGAGTGTTTGAATAGAACAAAGAAAAATAATGATATTAGTATCTACTCACCTCAGCAGGAAGAAGTAGCAACACTGGACGTCCCCCTAATTGCGCGAGAGTGTAACAAACCAAATTTTGATACATTTCTTCGAATACGTGAAGACCTAACATTTCAATTTTATGATAGAATAAATATGAAAACCAGAAATACAAATAAAGCAGGTAAGATAATATCACGGAGCCCAGATACAACGAACGTCGGCCAAATTTGAAGCATAGAAACAAAAAAATTATGCTACCCACGATTGGATAGTAAAATGGAGCAGCAAATCCGAATATATGCGCGTAGTTAGAGTTGAACAAAAAAAAAAAGGCTGAACTTCGACTTAACCGCGCCTCAAGAGCCATACAGACACTGTCTGTAGCTACATACATGAAGAATATTTTAACTAAAGGTATTACAAATACTGGCGCGAATAGGTTTGTAATGCCTCGCCGCTCTGCGTCAACAGCCGCGCCATCGAACATGACATCAAATTCATTATTTTTGTCAATATTGGCCCGTAGCCACAAGAACATTTCCTGGGCCGGTTCATATTGGCCTTTCAAAGCCAACCAATATGGCGTTTCTGGAGCCAGCACAGCAAATATTGTCGCAATGATTTGGCTTATAATGGCTAGAACCAGATAGTATTGTTGCACAAGCGAGTTATATCTGCCATTGTACGCTCCAATTAAATACAGAGGAAAAACACAACTCACGAAGAAAGCACGATACGCGGGTTCGGCTATTTCAACCACATAAACCACCATGACGACAATATAGAGGCGGGCACTGACGCGCAGGACAATTGTGCCATAAAAATCAAGTGGTAGTTTATCCAAACCTGCCTCGTCAATATACTTAAGAACAAGTACAATTGCCAGAAAGAAAATGTGTGAGATTACTAACGATATCTTTCTTCCTAGGAAGTATAAGCAGGGAATGGCCAAAATTGTACCAGTCGCATCTCCCCACAACGGAGTATCTGGAAAAACAAATAGTTTTTGTTAGAAAATTTTCATTCGTAAATAACCCTACGAGATAATAATTTGTTTTTTACAATGGAAAATACAACTATCGCATTCAGTGCAGGGGCAGGACCTGGGGGCGGGACTCGTGGAAACGCGCCTATCCCGAGTCGTCGACCCCGAATATATAGGCCACTCAAATTCTTCTGTACTCTCTCTCTCTATATATATATATATATCCACTTTTGCTCATTTTGGTAATTTTTGAGAATCTGTGGAGCCTCCACTGTTTTACCCGTGGTAGTGAAACTTGGGGTATATTAGAAGCTTTAATGGGCTACACAATCGTGTTAAAATTTTTTTAATTCATCAGCTAATTTCGGAGGAAGGGGTTCTGAAAGTGTTGCAAACCCACCATGTTGTTATCAGGATAACTCCAGCAAATTAAAAGATTTTGGCTTGAAATTTTTATTACAGTTGGAGACTATTAGGAACTGGTTTGTTATTGAATTTGAGCAAAATGGGTCGAATGGTTTTCAAATGGTAACCATTACAAAATTTGACACATTTGGAAAATGCACACTGACCACGATTGATGCAAGGCACAGATATTTTATTTTCTTAACACTTCAACAATAAAAAATGTTAATCTATGCTTATAAATGAATTGAATGAAGAAATGAACAGCAAATTCAAAATCATGCCTTCAAAAACATACTTAATGTTGATTTATCACACAACTAAACGTGAGAAATAAAAATTTGATCCCTTTATGAAGCCCCTTGTTGTAAAGGAATGGGTTGAATGAAAAAATAAACACCAAATTCAAAATCAGCTCCCCGAAAAACACCTCTCTAATATATCACACAACAAAATGAAAGAAGTCAAAATTTGACCTCCTTTTGAAGCCTCTGTGCGTTGAAGAATGGTTTGAATGAAAATAGAAACATCAAATTCGAATTCAGCATCCCAAAACCCACACCCACTTATATATCACTAAACAAAATATGAGAAGTTAAAAATTTTCCCCCTTTTGAAGCCTCTTGGTGTCTACAAATGAGTTGAATGAGAAAATAAACATCAAATTCAAAATCAAGCCCTCAAAAACATACTTAATGTTGACGTATCACACAACTAAATGTGAGAAATCAAAATGTGATCCCTTTATGAAGCCCCTTGTTGTAAACGAATGGGTTGAATGAAAAAATAAACACCAAATTCGAAATTAGTGCCCCAAAAAAACAACCAGCTAATGTATCACACAACTAAATATGAGAAGTTAAAATTTGTGGCTGATAGCCAACTGTTTATCTAATTTGAAAACAAATAACAACTGGCCAACTTGAAAGAAAAAGAGAGAAGAAGTCAAGTATAAGATAATGGGAGACAAAAATAGAGTTATTTTTTTCTCTTTTATTCTATGCTTCTTTAAATTGTTATTCCTGTAATGACGACAAATAAATGTATTTTTATAATGGACAATAAGTTAAGTTAAAAACAAGTTTTAAAAAATACGCTTTTATAATTTGAAGAAGAAAATAACGACGAAAGAAAAAACAAAATTTCTCACTTTTTTTTTTCTACGACAGAAACAAACAAAAATTGAAAAAACAACTGATAAAAACGGATATAAATGTATGTGTGGGTGTGTCGCAACACGTGAATACAGCGCTGAAGTTGGTCATCCGATGTACTTCAACAAATTGAGTGAGTAGAATAAAAGCGTATAAAAATATACATGTTTTTCTTTATTTCACCCATCATTAAGAATATTTATTAGTGTTTTGTAGCTTTCTGATTATTAATTATAAAAAATATCTTCCTCAACAAGGTTCAAAAGTGAGTTTATATGAGTTGGAAATTGCTCACTCACTTTGCTCATTTTGCAATCTTTCCCTAACATTAAAGGCGAATATAAAATATTTTCAGTGTAGAAGTCCACATTCAACGAGTACAATTAATTGTAAAGGTATCTTTCTCCTTTTTACAAAAATGGATTTGTACCCTAATTGAGGCTCTTAATCACTAGGAACACATTTGAAAATGTTACTTGAGAGGGAAAATTGTTATCTGATGTGTTCAGAAACGTAATTTTTTACTCAGAGAGTAATTTTTTTCCTGAGCAAACTGTTCAAAAATGTCTTTTGTATATAAGTCATAGGTGACAAAGCATAAGGTAATCTGAAATCCTACCTCGTGGCAGTGCTAATGCCACCTAATGGTAGTGCTAGTGCCCCCTAGTGGCAACATATGTGTTGGCATTATGTCATACAGGAGTGTGGTAGCAGTAAAAAATTACAGATACTAAAATTAATAAATTGCTAACACTGGTAACAGTCTAAAATTTTAACAAGCTTCTGTGATCAGACAAAGAGAATTTCAGAAAAAGTTTATGAGACGAGAGTAATAAGACTTCCACCTTTTTCTTTTCTTTTCTTTTTTTTGTGAATGTAATATACAATTTCGCTAATCTACTCTCAAAGTTACAGTGTAAAAATAAAACGAAAAATTAATGAAAAAATAAAATTACAAAAGAAATTTTTATTCACATAAAGATTCAAACATGGGTTACCAACTGACAGTCCATTCCATACAGCAAAAAGCCACAGAAAAGCTTACAAATGTTCCAATTTAAACATCACTACATACAATACCACTCTAAAAACACGTATGATAACCTATGATAAGGCAAATAAAAATATCCCTTTTGACTGAATGTAAACACTTCAAAAGTTTATAGGGTATATTTTCAGATAAAAGATAAAAAAATCTTTGATTTGATACCCATGTTGGCCATATCATGATGGCATGAAAACTTTCTGATGCGCTATTGCTACCTAGTAGAAATTTCATAAAATATACTCTAAGTGTGAAAAAAAAAGTAATTATTACGAGAATAGTAGTCGAAACTGCCTGGCCCATACTCGCTTTGAAATTGCCATTTACCAAACTGTTTATAATGCCTGTCTGCCATTAATCCAGCTGTCAATGCTGCTATAATAGAACTAGCACATGCAAACAACTGTAAAGAAAATTCAAGAGAAACATTTATAAGTAAAAAAAAATCAAAGGCCATTGCCGGGGTGCTAAAACAATCGAGCAGTTGATGGCAGCCATTTAGAATGATGGCTTTAAAATGCATAAAAAAAAAAGAGGTACAGTATTATGGTTGTAATGATTTTACTAACCAATGGAGGTAAACAATAGATTGGTTGACAGGCGCGAAGTATTGATTTTGCTTACAAATATTTTATAGGAGTTTAATTGAATCGAAGTAAAGAATCGTATTAGCGATATCTACAAATTAATTCTTTACTTTTACATTAATATGTTGAAATTTGTAAAATAAATTAACATAAGAATAAGGGATTATAGCGAATAGAAATCAATAATTAGGAATAGAACAGGGGTAGGAGACATTTATTTTCATTCAGGAAAAGCTACCCACCCAACCTAGCCTTCCACTACCTACATAAGAATAGCAAAGATAAATCCTCTCTTCATAGGCCTATATAAAACAAAATTAACCATCTCACCTAACGGCCCACTATATCTATGTGATAAAAGCCTAGAGAAATCCCTTTCTTAGATACATTTTCCTGTTGCTCTAATGACTGAATCCAGAAGCAAATTCAATAAAAAAAAAACTCTAAAGCAGCAATAGGTCACTTGAAAACCCAGTTTGAAGATGAGAGAGAGAGAGAGAGAGAGAGAGAGAGAGAGAGAGAGAGAGCTTAAAAAAATTGAAAAATAAAATAGTAATGTATATTTATATTGATATTAAACGATATTTATAGAGGTTGTGGATCGAGGAAGAAAAATTTTTGTAACATGAAATGAAGAATTAACCAAAGTATCGACTCCGAAGTGTATGTATTTAACATCAATCATGTATGATGAGAGTAAGTACAGTTTGAGTGAGATAAAAAATGATGTCTGGAGATGAATGAGTGAGCAGCGGAGATGTGTTAACAGTGTAGCCGCGAGTAATAATATAAGTGTGTTTAGAATATAGTTGAGTGTTTGCAGTTGTGAGAGGGGAGAAGAATTGGTCGTCTTAACAATATTTATATCAATATTAAATGATATTTATATCGATATTAATCAATATTTATACTGATAGCTATCGATATATCGATATATCGATATTTCATATCTGGTTTCAGGTTAAGAACATCACTGAAAACCTCGTTTCTAGAGATTTTTTGTTTGCAGTTTTCTCAAGAACTACTACAACAATGAGCATCAAACTTCTTTCAGACCTGCCCCATACAATACCTAACTTTCATAAAAAATTTCAGCTCTATTGGTGAGCTAGTTTTCTCAGAACAGCGAAAAATTTTTTTCAGGAACTTTTCTTTTGCAACTTTCTCAGACATTACTTAATTAATAGGCACCAAACTTCTATGAAACTTGCACCAACATAAGGAAAGTTTGTTGTGAAAATTTCAACCCAATCCTCTTGTTAATTTTCTCAGAATTCCAGAAAAATAACTTTTCTAAAAATTTTTGTTTTTCCTGTTTTCTCAGAAACTTATCAACCAATAGGCAAAAACATCTTTCCTGTTCCAATACGATTACTATCTTTCATAAAAATTTCAGCCTTATCCATCTAGTAGTTTCCTCAAAATCACAAACATAATATTTTGGGCAATACATACATACATACATACATACATACATACATAAATGTACCAATATACTGATATATATATATATATATAAATATATATATGTATGGGGTGAGTCGTTTTAACACACCCCATAAGAAAACCCCATATGGTGCATGCTAAAATATCTCACAATTCTAATTGTATGGAGGAGATAAACTTATATGCTCCAGATAATAAAACAAACTAAAACAACTATCTGTAACTAATAATTTGTGATCACGTTGAGAAGTGTTTTACTGTGTTAGTCATGTATTCTATTGAAGAAAAAATTTATTGGATTACTAAATATTCAGCTGGTCATCCATTTTGTGAAGTTTGTGAACTATTTCATGCTGAATTCCCAACAAGACTTAAGCCAAATCATGCTACTGTAATGAGATCTATGATCATTTCAAGAGAACAGGATGTGTACCGCCTTAAGGATAGAGAAACATATTCCAACACCAGGACTCTACAAGTGAGTTATTAATTTTAGCAAGTGTACATTCAAATCCTCGAGCTAGTACAAGAGCAATGGCTAGGCAAATTAGTTTGTCGCAAAGTACAATAATGCGAAAATTAAAAAATAATAACTTCAAAGCTTATAAGACAGATCTTCATCAAGAGCTTACTGGCCAGGATAAAGAAAGGCCTATGACTTTTGTTTCTGCAGCTTTGGATTTATGAAGAGGACCCTACTTTCATTCAAAATATCATATTCACAGATGAAGCTTCCTTTACTCTGCACCACTCACCTAGCAAGCAAAATGTACGACTCTGGTCACAACATGACCCACATGAGGTGAACACCTGAAGGACACAATATCCATGAAAAATTAATTTGTGGGGAGGTATATTAAATCAAAGTTTTCTTGGACCTGTGGTAATTAATAGAACCTTGACTGGTCAAAAATGACTGGAGCTGTTACAAACAGACATCAGCGACCAGTTGGAAGCTGTAGATGTAGGAAATGAGCTTTGATGCATGCACGATGGCTGACCTGCCCAAAATTTTCTACATGCAGCCACATGTCTCCGTGACAGTTTTCTAGCAAAAGTAATTGGCACTTACAAACAACCACTATCATCGCCTACAAGATCACCAGACCTAAATCCACTAGATTTCTATTTATGGGGCCATATTTCCGAATTAATTTATAAAACTGCTCCATTTCCAGATGTTGCAACTTTACAAACTGCCATTGAGAAGAGTTGTGAAATAATTAGGTACTAATCTTCAACTCAGAAATGTGCAAACAGAAATGTATCATCGATTAGGCTACCGTGTGGCATCTGAGGGGGAGTTATTTGAACATTTAATCAAATAAAGTTGTACTTATTTCTTAAAGTTATTGAAAAGAATTTTTGTTTTTTGTAATGTTGGCGAGTTTAAGTTTGTTTCATAATAATTTCTCTTAATTAAAGGTTTTGCTTCTGGAACACTACAAGTTTCTTTTCTTTCAAGTGATGCGGATACATTTATCTCACCCGAACAATTTTGCATTGTGAGTTGTTTTAGCACGCACCATATGGGGTTTTTCTATGGTGCGTATTAAAACGACTCACCCTGTATACATAATATATACATTTAAAAAAAATATTAGGTCAAATTAAAAAACAGTACCTATTTTTTTCTTTTCTCATGAAACCGAAATTTTCATCATTCCCATCTTTTACCCTATCATGAGGTCAATTTCAATAGCTCGTTTGCAAGCAAACTGTATAAAAATCAGTCCTTCATTCGTTTATTACGATGGTTAGCAAAACCATTATTTCGGGCAATAAATCAACCACACGACGAGATACTGGTTAGCAAAACCAAACCTCAGTGTATCTCTTATTCTCAATATTATAAATTTTATTAAAATGCAATTTTTGAGGATGATTTTTTTTTGTCACACATTTGTTCTCCTTTACTATGAATTCGATTGCCACACAACAGCTGTGTTGACAAAGTAATTTTGGGACCCAAAAGTTGGAGGATCTCTGGCAAATGTTCGTTACCAGAGGTGGTGCGAGACCAAATTTGTCTGGAACTTACCACCCTCCAATTCTACAGTTTTTCTAGAAAAATAGGCGTTTTTGGCAATTTTTGGCAATTACATCATTTGTGTCATTTATTTCATTTTTGGCATTTATTCAATTTTTAATATTTTTCGGCAAAATACAAATTTTTACCAACTCTCCCAATCTGTGAAACAGACTTCAATTTGATTTCCTAGCCCTTGCCCTTCAAGGAAATGATTCGAAAAATGCCAGAGAATCCGCCCTCTAATTATGACCTGTTCTAACATATTACCGATTTTTGCGCCGATCGGCCAGACGATACTTATTGTGCAGCTATTTTGGATACCTATTATTTTGGTTATAAAATGTCAGATTTTTAACCAACAGCTAAGAAATTTGTGAAAAATATCAACTATAATTTATTGCAACATGCTTGCTATTCTGGTGTGGATTGGTAGGAAGGTCCTTCCAAAATATTTATTTTTGTTTAAATTTTAAAAGAAATAATTGTTTTTAATTGCTAAATTTTACCTCAACAGTTACAAAATTTAAAACAATCATCGCAATTTTATTCTAATCTATTTACTTTTTAAAGACAGTCCATCTCGAGAGGTACTGAAGCACGAGTTTTACTTGTTAGAAATTTACACTTCTCGAGCTAAATATAACTTCATTTTCATTAAAATCATTAAGTACCAATTCACAAAAAAAGGAATATCGTTTGAAAAAATGAGAATTTCTTTAGGTACGTAGGTACTTGGTCGAAAAGAAAATGCGTAATGAAGTTGCTGAAAATAGGTACAACTAATTAGTCCTATTATAACATTTATACGTTCCGTTTCGGTACTACATCTCAATCTATTTAAAAACTTTTTCACTTCTTCGCACACATTTATTCTCATTTTTTTCAACGATAAACTTATTTGATCACGTTTATATTATTTTTATTGTTTCAGAACGCACAAAAATGTTTATTTTTTAGCATATTTTTTGCTAATTTATTTATATATACTTTTCTTTCGTGAAAATCAATAGAATTGATATAATGTTATCTAAAATTTGTTGGGAGGGGCTTGCTGCAGAATTCCATCTGGCCCTTAGTATACGCATCTTCTTAAATGGGAATGGTGCCAAAATAAAATTGAGTCACGAGCACATTAACTGCTCGCACCACCACTGCTTGTCATTCGAGTTTTAAACGTTACCTGCCTGGTGAATGATGACATATTAATGCTGTCAGTTTCAGAGGACTCAACTCCGTCTGCGAATTCTTCATCCTCTGTAGACACCTCTCCAATATTCATGACGGAAGAAGAAATTTGATCTGAAAACAAACAGAAACGCACGGTGAATGACTGAACTTTAGACAGGGCTGGAGAGTGGAAACACGGGCCCAGGGGTCAAAATAATTATTATAGCAAATAATTAATTTTCCCCTTTTTTTTTTTTTTTTTCGGTATAAGCATTTGAAGGTTTTCCGGGTCCTTTTAGAAAGTCCGGCTCCTTGATGAATCCCCCTTTTCCACCCCCTCTCACCCATCTTGACTTAAGAATGTCTCAACTCAAATACGCTTAACTTTGAGATGGGACCCTAGTTGCATAATATAAGCGTAACAGCAACTGGTGTTAGACAGTCTAATAGAAGTTCCCAAATTCTGAATTAACTGAACTTATTGGACTTCTCATCGGATCAGAATGGTGCTAATTTTTCCACTTTCTGACCACTAGCAGTTTTAAGATTTCACGATTTATTTTTAATAAAAAATAAAGAACCTATGAAAAACAGCAACTTAATGTTAATAACTTACGCAAAAATATTTTTGACACAATATTGTGAGTATTATACTTTATTAAAAACGATAAAAAATGAATTCAAATTATACCAGTCAATCGTTGACTTTTCTGACTTTTTTGTAAATTTTTAAAATCTAATTTGGAGTCTGCATCATTTGTATATGGATAACATAACTATCTCCTTAGTCTTTCCTGACTGATGATCGATCACATATTTATATTTTAATGAAACTTCCGTCTGTAGAAGCCAGTACTGTAACTGGAATTGTGAACAAAATTCGAACTAATTTTCAAATGACCTGTTGTAAGTAGTATTGAAAATATGTTGACGAAATTCACTTAAAATAAAATGTAAAAGTATAGGACCTCATAAATAATATATTTAAAGCTCCAAGGGGGGAAGTTAGAGGTATAAAAACTCCACCTGACATCCGATTATTTACAATAAAAACGAAAAAAATATAAATAATTAATTTAAAAGACCACATTTTCTCTCAAAACTCGTAACACAATACACACCAATCGCCAAGTACCACTCACCACGCATGTGCAAATTATGTCTAATGCATATAATTTTATTTTTTAACAACATCAACCGCTAAATCAATAGTTTATTTTGAATTATTCTACCCACGTGGACTAATTATCATATTTTTCTTTATTGTTAGGTAGGTTTAATGATGTGAATTTGATTCAGAATGCACCGTGCCCAAAAAATTTTCATTTTTATTTTCAAATAGGGCAGCTCAAAGGCGTTGAATAGCTTCATCATGAAGGAGGTCCACATATTCTCAGAAGATTCTCCTGAGCTCACTTAATAAAAACAATCACCTAAACTGAAAAAAACACACTATTCTTGAATATCTAAGATTTTTCGAATTTGCTGACAAAAAAAAAAATTATAATTATTGAAAATCTCAGTTTTTTAAAGTTCGCTGATCAAAAATATTCTGATTTTCCGACTTATCTCAAAATTTGCGCATCTGCAAAGTGATTCACCCCATCCCCCCGCAGGGACATTCCGGAAACTATGTCGTTTTTCTAACTATGGGTACATAATTTTCCATCGCCTATTGTATTTTTTACCATTTGAGAGAACCAAACTGGCCATTATTTTCATATTCTCTGTGTGTTGTAATATTACTGCCTATAAGAAGCACTTTTAATTTTTATAATTATGAAATCGACTTCATAGGGCTTTAGTGCCGATAGACAACTATACCAATATCGTTAAATACTAATTAATTTTCATTGGACTCAGTAGAAAGTTCCTCTACGGTTAAATTTTGAGTTTATTCAAAAAAATTCACCTTTCATTTTATTATCTGAAAGTGAATAAAGTTTATACTTTATTATGTAATCCTGGATGATTGGTCCGCGATCACATATTTTTAAGTTCAAAATACTATACCTATAAATGACATGTCTAATTGGATGAAAATATTTTACAAACTTTTCTGATTTTAAGGAGAAAAAATAAAGAAAGAATATCATATTCGGTAAGTATTTGTATAGGTATTTGGTTAAAAAAAAAAAAAAAAAAAATCCTATTCAATGAAAAATATCACATAAGCCATTTTCGGTTCGGATCTTTTGTTGAATTTCTGTGAAAAAATGGTCATCAATACTTCTTTACAAACTGAACCAGTCCTAACAATAGAATAATATAGCCAGCAGACCAGGATTTTTTCGGAGACTAGGTTTCAAAATTTTACCATAATGTGAAGCAGAGAAAAAAAAATTTTAGGATGGAAAATAAGATAATTTCGTGATTTTATAGAAACATTGCAAAAAATATTTAACTCAACGAAGAGAATTAGTGAGATTAAAACCCGAGATCACCTCCTAGAAGGTAATAAAAGTTCAGCAAAACTACATTCATGTTGATTTTTAGCCTTTAGACGATTATGCAGTTCGATTAATAGGTAATTGGTATTTCTTTGAAACACAGCACCGTCATTTAAAGCGTGAACTACTTTTTTTTCTCTGCTCGCAAATTCTAAACTAAGGAAACATAAAGCCAATATAATGAATTAGTCGAAAATTTTTAATAACTTACTTAAAAACTTCAGACTATTAGCATCAGGAAAATTTTTACGGTTCTTCTTCTACAGAATTAGGAAAATTCGTCAATTTTACCTCACTTCGTGTTTTAAATTCAAAACATTTCTCATAATCACCTTTCCAAAACTTTTAAACCTTTTCACAAAGAATGAAAATAAAAATGATTAGAAGCACTTGATAAAAGTAAAACGAAACATTAACTTAAACGTAGTAATAAAATAAATGAATGAAGTGGCCATTAATTAATTTTCTTTCGAAATAATTCATTCGTCGTAAAAAATTAAAATCGAATGGAAGTTTTTAACGTATTACTTATGCAGTAAGCCTAATGGTCAATGTGAAATATTACTAACATTTTATTGCCAAATGTTTAGCTATATTTAGTACTGCACTGTTATGAGTATTTACAGCTAAAATTGACGGTGAAATTTTTTTTATCGTCTCATGCACGAAGTATATCTTATTAACTGGGGTAAATGTTCAAAACTTCAAAAGGAGAACGTCTGTAGCATTAGCTATAAAATTTAAAATTCGGAATTTTTTTGAAGACCTTACCGTCAACCGGTGTGATGCGGATAATATAGTCGACTAGGTCAGTTATCAGGTGGGGTGAAAAGGATATTAGTCAATTCTGCTTTGTCCGAAATTTGGAAATTCATGAAAAAAATTACAGGGAAAGAAAAGTTGCTCTCCTATACTGTAAGACCATCATTAACATTTTCCACTTGTTAGATGCGCCGAAAAAAAAATCAGAAAATTCATTTTCATTTTGGTTATACTCTCTAATTTGTTGTAAAGTTGTGGAAATAAAAAACAGTAATTTAGGTGAATGTTTCATGAGAAAATATGGTTTCTTAGCTACAATTGTATAGTTTGAATTTGTTCATAAGTTGATTCAATCATCAGCTATAGCCAAATTAAAGATTTTCATATTTTTGAGGGGTGAAAAGGATAAGTTTTCATTTTGGTTTGAACCAACAGTATATAGTCAAATTGGATTTATTATCAGGTGGAAACACATAAAAGTATCATTTTACCATGAAATGGTACAAAGGGGTCATTTTTTCTCAGCCGGAATACTTGAAAAATTTCTAAAATTGACTTTTTGTGCACCAATTGTCTTTATCAGTAAAAATAAACAAAGAAGAATAAAAAAAAAAATTTAATCAGAAAGTTTATTCAATAAGTATTTAACATGTCTTCATGTGTAATTAAAGAAAAATATACTTTCCTTGTTCAGCAGTTTACAAGAGAGTTTACATACGATTTGTGATGAGGATTCTAAAGAACTTTTGAAAAAGAAAGGGTACGTTTTGACAGAATTGCACAAACACATGATGAAATACTTATACCATAAACTTTTAGCACAAAATTCTTATTTATTTCCATCCTTTTTCCAATTTTTTTTTTTAGCAGCAGAGTATATTTGAAAGAAAATCAATTTTTACCATTCTTTGATTTGTTGGGGGAGGAAATGACCCCTAGGTGGCAGGACATAATGAAATGTGATTTTAATGAGGTTCCACTTTGATAACAAGTCCAATTCCACCATTCACAGAACATTCAGAGTAAAATAAAAATGAAAATCTTTTTCATCACACTTAACTGAATAGGTCAGATTGCACTTCAAAATTTTTTATAAAAAATAGTAACCAGGCTGAAATTTTTTTAAATATGTCATTTTATACACTCACTCTCTGACACAAAAACCTTTATTTTTGATCCATATCACCCCAACTGATGGTACCAACTCTGTTCCAAAAGAAAAATGCAAGAATTATTGAGGTTGCAGACAGGTGACCTGAAACAAATGATATCAAAATTGAATTAAATTTGTTAGGCAAAAAAAAAATTTTAACAAACAGACGCACTTCCCTGTCGCATCCAATGTAAATCTGTACCATTTCCTTCCCCACAATGTTCCATGTATTGTAAGTGGTGGTATGCGTTTCTCTTTTGAAACACAGTATATAGATATGAATTATTCATAACGAAATTGTGTAGTGAATGTTTCCTAAGGCGAAACTAAAATTTTGAAAGGTAATTTCATAAAATGAGTAGATACTTATATGTAGTGAGAAGTCCGAGATCTGGACCTTAAAATAAAAATTATTTTCGACAAAAATAATGACGTCACAATTTAAGACAATTTTTGAGAGACAAAATTTGAACTCAGACATTATATTATCCGAATTTGAACTCGTATTCAGATGAAGACGTGAAGACAGATAAAATCTGATTCTCTTTCAGGCAATTATAATGCATTTTATTTCAGTGACGACTCTTCCAAATTCAGACAATTTCAGACAATAATTTGGTTCGATCTGACAGACTGGCGCCATGAGATATATGGGGATGAACACAAGTTGAATAGAAGTAAAAACCCATCAATGGACATGAATGCAGCTAACCTTTTTTATCTATCGTTTCTCCACGCTTTGTTTGCAGTTTGCAGTCATTTTGTATTTTATTATATTTTATTTTTATCAGTCATCCACGTGCGTTTAGCATATTGTATGTCGACGTATATATCTCTGCTATCTGTAATTTCATTGGCTGTACTCATATAATAATTTTTCTCGCTTTTTATATTATCGACATCGCATGTTTGAAGGCAATTAAGCAGACAATAAGTGGGGAAATTTCCTCAACAAGAAGAACTGATTTGTGAAGAAGAATTCTGATTTTAATTCACTCTCTTGCTTTCTGCTTTGCATTAACGACACCCGGTACTAGGTTCGTCTTTCCAAATGAGTCCTTCTTGTGTAGGCGGATAGTAGCAGGTCCAAGTCTCAAGTCGTACGTTGAAGTCCTCACGTTAGGTAATTTAATAAGTGTACCATCTTCGAGATGTAGATAAACTTCAACCTGGTCTACCTTGAAGACAACTAGGATGGTAGTTGAAATTCCAGATAGGTTTAGTTGAAGACAAAAGGCAAATTAGGGATGTTCTTTCATCACGAAGGATCAGTAGTGACGACACACAAGTCATTTCTAATTTCACCAGTTTCCATATCGCACTTCAAGGTGATCTTTTGAAAACACCTGCGAAGTAAAGTATCAGTCATCAATACGATTAGATGGAGTTCTGGGCGTCTGCTAAGAGGGAAATTTGGTGTGTTGAAGACAACTCTAAGACAAGCTTGGTTCAAGATGACTGCCTTGCTCTGTCAGTTAAAGGCCGCATCGAGCCTTCTTTTTGCGCATAGTGGATTTGACTCCATCTATGTTAGTTATTTCTCTCACCTCATCCTCACTTTAAAAACCAAAAGTTCCGAGACCTAAAGTTTCATATTAGGAGTCTTTTACTCAACATAACCATCACTCATGAAGACACACAATTAGATGAAGACACAACAACTTTCTGATGGTTTCCCCTACTTGTTGTCTGCAATAGCTTTTTTTTTAACTTTTTATTTTTCCACTGCACACTTTGCTTTATTCCGCTTTGTTGACACTATGGTTCTTTTGTAATTATAGTCTTTAACAAAATAATTCTGCTGTTTGTTTTTGTAAGTTTCGAACCTTGTATGGACCGAAACTTTGTTAGGCTCTTCTATCCGTACAACTTAGCTTATTGCTGATTTGTCATATTAATTTGCTGAGGTATAAAGACAAATGTAAGCTGCGTTCTGCCGTGTCCAAAGAAGTTTAATTCAAGTCAAGAAGAATTCACCCGTAGGACATAGTCTAATTAAAAAAATAAAATGTCTTAAAAACACAATTCAAGACCCCTCAATTCAGTGTTTTGGCTGCATGATGCCCTAACTTTAGGACATTGTGACGTCATTAGCATTTAAACACCACTATACATTAAAGGTTGACTTTATGAGCTCTCGATTTGAAATTGCCTCTTAAACCTAGGCAATCGATTTTGGATGCCTCAGTAGGTATACCTACACCTACATATAAGTATGTTTGATTATTTTACATACTTGAGCTTCATCAGACCCTCGCCTTTTTTTTGTGAAAGGAACAAAATTCAAATTGTGAATCCATTTGTACCACTCTAAGATCACTCTAAGGCACCCAATAGGTGTTATGCCCCCAGCCAAATCTAATGAAAATATTTTTTATTTATTTATCTTGTGTATGGGCGTTGATATCAAGCTTTGTAACTTTTTTTTAACAAGAAAAACCTACCATCCGATCATTCCCTCAACCCATCATTATGAAATCCTATTTTACTTGCCCAAGTGCTACCAAAATGTAATTTCTCTTAGGAAGAACTAAAATAAAACCTAAGTATTTGAAATGGTTAGAGATATTAAGAAAATAAAAAGAGATATTTTAAAAATAAATAAGTTAGGTAATACAAAAATTTAATAGCTTACTATAAAATGATAGGTCTACCAAATTGTTTAGAAGGTTACCCAGTATGGTATGCCAGGGGGTCCATTTGATGATCCCCCTATAATCCTAACAATATTTTTTTACAACAATTCCCATCCCTAAATAGCCTGCCAGTTATCTATTGACTCAAATTTCAAACTATACTTGGGAAAAAATTTATACTTCCCTAAACTTTGGCTATTTCCAAAACTGTGGAGAAATTCACCAAAATCCCATTAAACCACCATACAAATCAAAAACTACCCCATTGCCAATTAAAAAGGAATCAATACATCATAATTACAAAAGTATGTTTAATATAAAGATAAAAACCAGCAAACATATTCAGAAAGATAAAAAGATCAACATATAAAAATTTAGTCTGTGAATGACAGACAAGTACAGTAATAATTATGATGTGTAGGTACTGAGAAGTCAAACCTTTTATGGATCGAAACTTTGTTAGGCTTTTCTATCCGCGCAACTTAGCTTATTACTGATTCATCATATTAATTTGCTGAAGTATGAAGACAAATGTAAGCTGCATTCCGCCATGTCCGAAGAAGTTTAATTCAAGTCAAGAAGAATTCAGCCATAGGACATAGTCAAAGTCAAAAAAATAAAATGTCTTGAAAATACTATTCAAGACCCCTCGATTCAGTGTTTCGGCTACATGATGCCTTAGTTTTAGGACATTGTGACGTCATTAGCATTTAAACACCACTATACATTAAAGGTTGACTTTATGAGCTCTTGATTTGAAATTGCCTCTTTAACCAAGGCAATTGATTACGGATGCCTCAGTACACAGAGCATAAAAACAGGTGAGAAGAAGCCAAAGAACAGTTTTTAATAATCATATAAAAGTAAAATGGTCCGTGGAAAAAGAGAGGGAAAAATAATTGGTGTGGAAATAAAGAAAAATTAGCTATTGGTTGAATTTTTAGGTCCACAGCAGCAGCCAAAGCAGCAACCACAGAGGATGGGAAGAGAGGAGTTAAAAGATAGACAAAACATAGATGAAGTGTAAGTACAACCACAGCAGCATCTTCAAGAGTTGAAGAGAAGGGAAAAGAAGTAATAAGAGTGCAATGAACGAGTGAGAGATAGGAAAAACAAAAAGTACAGTAAGAGGTAAATGCCAAGAAAAAGAGTGAAAAAGATGAAATGATTGAACATGAAATATATGAGAAGAATGACAATGTCAGTCCACAGAGGTGTGTATAGAGACGGAAATAATAATTTAACAGAAACATGGAAAAAACGGACAGAAATATACACATAGCCTAGAAGTTTTAGGCTATGAGAAGATTTTTCATTTAGTGTTAAATCTAAAACCACCGAGAAAATAATTTTGAATGGGGGTTTCTGAAAATGTTATTTTTCATTATTATTAGTAATTTTGTAAAGGGATAGGCCGCATGCATCACCAGACAGATATGTCAATAAATTAATTACATTGAAAATTCCATGAGAGTCTCAAATAGCAACCAAGGTTGTTTTGTAGTATCCCACTCTGCCACCCTTGAACAAGTCCTTTGAAGTAGCATATAATTATACTCCGATTGATTTCAAAATAAAAATCTTAATTTCCTCGATGATTTACATACACACGCACAATTCACAAGCATTAATTTGCAAAAGTGTTCAACTTTTTCTGTGCTGAATGATTCGCCCAAGTATTAACAGTGGCAGATCCAGAATGTCATTTTAGGGGAAAAATTATAAAAATTATATTCTTTTTTTTATTTTTTGCTTCTGAATAAATTTTTAACTGGCTTTATCCGGATTCTGTGGCCATATTTTCATTTTTTCTCTTACATTTTCACTTTACCCTCGCTTTTTTTGGAGTTAGAGAGGGAAATTTCCTTATTTTTCCCCAGACCCGTCACTAAGTATTAGCAGAATTTTTTGAGATGAATAAATGATGAAATTGGGAAAGTAGATCACGAATTCATGATAAATGAATCTATTGACGATTGAACTCACAAACATAATTTATCGATAGTTAGTAAGTACCATTGATTGTGGCCCTTGAAACATAACGTAGAAATAGAATCCAATGAGACTGAAGCCCTGGTGCTCCATGCAGGCCGAACGAAAGGGGGAAGGAGGAGGATTCCTACGGGCCCGAGATTTTTAAGAGGTCGAAAATCTAAAACAAATAGAAAAATAAGTAGATTTTCATGCGAAATCTTGAACCTTAATATAGATGCAATTTTCAATTTTTTATGGACCCATAAATTTTTTCTCCTTCGAGCCCGAATTTCCTCTCTACGGTTCTCGCCCTATGAAATTTGGATCAATAATAAAAATACTAATAGTGTCAATACTTCCCAAGCACATTTTACAATTAAAGTTACAACAAATTCCAAAACTGGCAAATAGAGACTCTACGATATAACAGTTACCGATCTGAACATCCGGATCTGGTTAATGTCGACCTCAGGCAAGACCTGCTGCCTACGATTCGTGAATTAAAAGGGAACATAATAAAATAAAAACAGGTTTACCAGCAGGTGTGGTACTCAAGCACCCTTCAGTTTTCAGTTCTGTAGAACAGCTAAAGTCCGTAATGTTTTATTAGAGCATAGGCTGACTGAAATAATCACTTTATGAGCTGACACGAAAAGAGCGAGTAATATGAAGGTAAACATGTAGGCTTCTCAAGTACAAGTGAATACACTGGTAGCATGTTAACTGGGAATATTGGTTGCAACGATAAACCATCTGAAAAAAATTCACTAGGGTGATTATTTCAAAAATTTTTATCAACAAGTTCTTTCATAGCTATTTAGAATAGATCAAGAAAGTGCTCCATAACAAAACAAAAGTAAATATAATATACGTGTGGGGACTCTCCCGTATGAGGTATAGGGGCTCGGACCCCTTGACGACAGTTGCCGCCCCAAAGGGCAGGCAAACAATCGTCCATGTGACATTAAATACACAAAATACGTTCGATCGTAATTACCTGTACGTACTTGCAGGTAATGTACGAGTACCAAATTGTGACACAATAAGATGATGTCACAATTCGTACACGAACCAGCCAGCCATCTCTTATCTCGATAGGGGATGATGCAACCTGACTGTTCTCACCAACGTACGTGTGTTTGTGTGCGTGCAAATAAGCCGTATATAAACCACCCGAACCGGCTCTAAAATCGCCAGCGTTTGCCTTGGTTTTGGCTTACCCGTACTTATGTACGAAGTGGTTGAACACGCTTAAATTCTGTTGAATTTCCTTCTGGTGAGAATATCTCTCATGACAAGGTATTCCACAATACGTTTATAAAAAGTAGATAAATGTAAGTACCTAAGTACATAAGGAAGAATATTAATAAAAACTTCATAAACAGATAATTTATTGAAATATTATGAATTGACACGAATGGATGAAAAACATCAAGCCTTATAAACATAACTTGATAAATTTCAAAAAAATAAAGGAAAAGATTTTCACTCAATTCGTTTGTAAAATACCTTACGCAAAAAATTAAGCTAATTAATATAAAATTAATATTATAAAATTGCAATGCAGTTCCTATAGTCAAGACGCAATAACTTATTTCGAACAAAAAATAAATTGTAAACTTATATCACAGGAAACAAAGGAAATTTCCAGACACTCATTGAACTAGGGCATCAATGGTAGAAAAAGAAAAAACTAACTTTTTGGCATTTCAAAATCATTAAACACAATGATGTTATTTTTCATAACAATACGAAAATCCAATAAAATATGTTGAACGCCAGAAAAGCGATGGGAAAAAATAATCGACTTCTTTTATCGATCCATGCAGCAATTTGTTGCGGCGTCATTTTAAATAAACCAGGATTTGAGTCGTTTATGGTTATACTGCTATTTACTGGTTCACAACAAATTGTCTCAATGGAAGGTAGAGTTTGTTTGATATTGGATTTCGTATTCTGAAAATAAATAACGTTTCAGCAAATCATAAATAATTTATGATCCTTATAAATTCATTTAGGTTTATATATATGTATATAAGTCAATTAATTTTATAAAGTAAACGTACCATTCGGACATTGTTCCCATGTATTTGTTGAATTGAAGGTAAGGACTGAGTTGACGATGTAAGGATTGTAGAAATTGACCTTCTGTTGAGTTGTGGCGTTAATGTAGCTCGAAGTACATGTTTACTCGTCACCTTCTTCAGTTCTATATCTTTTCTGTAAACAAAAAAAGTATAATACTTAATCTATAGTGTGGGAACCACCATACTTTGTCTAATATAAAATACATTCGCCAGTTATAGTTGGCGGTGATATGGCTGTGTGGTTAAGTTCATCGTTTTTAGCTGGCGAACATGTAGGTCTCAGGTTTGATTCTCCGAGCCGACAAAACCTACATCTGGTGACCCTTGACATGTGCTGGACACGCACGCACCCTAGTGGTGCATAGTGGAACTCACAACTCTCCTTCCTAACTTGAGTTGCCGATAGATGGCGCCCTATATAGTGGAAATAGAACCCGTATAGGTAGTATAAGCCTGTGTGTATTATAAGATGTGTTTCTGACTCCACCTAACCTCCCACAGCATCTAATGTCATTTAACTCGTGTTGAGTCTCTCTAGGGGGGAGTGTGTGGGAACTGCCATACTTTGTCTAATATAAAATACATTTGCCAGTTATAGTTGGCAGTGAGGTGGCCGTGCGGTTAATTTCACCGTTTTTAGCTGGCAAATATGTAGGTACCAGGTTCAATTCCCTGAGCTGACAAAACCTACATATAAGTACGTATCTTAATTTCTAAAAGATTTTTTTCACAGTAGCATTAAGTTAAAGAAAATGGTAAGACCGATTTTCATGATTAAGGTGTTAAAAGAAAGATCTCACAATGTAGATGTTCCATTAGATGAAAAAAAATCCATATCCCCCAGGGAAAAAGTAGTGGATTTTGACCCCCACACTCCTTCAAAGAAATTTTTTGACATTTTTACCTCCCTTAAACATATTTTCTCTAATATAATAATAAGTTCACAAAAATTCATACTTCTGTGTCATTCTGAGATTTGGAGCGCCAAAAAGTTACAAAATTAAAAAATTTTGGACTATTCCTACTATATAAGTACACAGCCCAGTCAAATAAATGGTTTGAAAATGAAACGAGGAAGAATAAAGAAAACAGATGGGTGGGTGAGGGAGGGAAGAGAGCAACTTTATGTAAAGAGCTCGGTTACTCTTAACAAAGAAGATTGTCCCGAGGAAGATTTTAAGCCTTAATGGAAGTCTGTAGCTTCCCTAAGTGCAAGTTTTTATATTTTCCTTCAATTACACCTCTCACTTCTTTATTGTTTGTAAACTGAAAAAGAAAAAAATGAGAAAAATATGAAGAAAAAAAAACAGCTTCATCTCTTTTTCTCTCTATGGCTCTCTCTTTCTTACTGGGATTTTCTCTTTGGAGGATTAGAAGTGTCAAATTAAATTTCTACGCAGAAGCAAAGCCTGCGGGTAACAACTACGTAGGTAGTAGTAGTAGTAATAATAATAATAATAATAATAATAATAATAATAATAATATTAATAATAATAATAATAATAATAATACATAATTGCAATATTATTTTGCGTGAAAAACTCTGTTCACCAATTTTGTTTCTAAATTTGCTATACCTCCGTCTCCATATTGTGTTCACGAAAGCAAATTCTACCAATGATCCAAAAATAAATATAGTACATCCGATGAACCAAATTTCGGTAGCCTTGATGTAAGATACCTTAGGCAGCGAGCTTCCAGTATTTCTCGACAACGTGATGAATGTTAACATTGTACTTGTGCCTGTCGTATGTACAAGAAAAACATATTAAAATTTATAACATTTCGATGGTTCTTAACGTTCGAAAAATTTTCTATCATTCAGCTAACCAAGAGTAGTTCTCCCAGGCACTGCGTTCGGATCCAACCAGAATGTGACCCACGAAACCGTGACTATGAGAATACTGGGTACGTAATAATCCATTATGTAGTGTCCGAATTCTCTCTCAATGCGAAAGAATACTGTTAATGAACTATAATTACCCGCTGGAAGATACATAAAACTATCAAATGCCACCAAAATCGTAAAATAATGAAAACAAAAAATTAGTCTTGGCAAAGGCAATTCACCCCACAAGCTTATAGAAGGGGAAAAACTTAGATTTTCATAGACATTAATATTGGTTCTAATAAAATTTTATTTAATTCGAGAAAAAATGTGTATTATTAACCAAAGAGCCGTACGGGGATGGTGACCGATTGTGCCCTGCAACAAGGGGGCCCACTTTTGTCTTAAAAATGTTTTCCCAGAAAACCGGAGCGGGGAGCCTCAAAATGAGAAGCTGTCCTATGCCTCTGTTAGCCCTAGTCTGCCGCTGAAAATCTTCAAGCAAAAAATTAGAATATTTTACGTGAACTGATGAGAATTTCAACTACTCGGGTGAAATCTAAGAGGTATATAATTTTTTTTTTTCTCTCAAATCGGTGGCACAACTGAAAGTAGAGGTCGGTGTCCATCCATTTAAAATTTAACCCCACAAATTATTCTCTCATCTATTTATTCTTGATTTCACATTTTGGAAATATCATACGTTGATGTCTGGATAGGTAGTTAAAAATATTAGGTAACCTGAAGCGTACCAAATTTCCCATAATAGTGATAACTTTCTACAGAGTTGTATTTGCTGTCGGGCAATGAATACAGAACAAAAGTTGAATTAGTCCATATGGATTCCAGATTATATTCAGTCATGTGCAATTGAGAATTCTGCACCACTGGTGAGACAGGCTCCCATGACAACAACAATTCATCCGTATTATAAGTCCCTGGAAACAAATACAAATAATATTTTTAAACTACGAACAATCAGCTTGATTCCGACGAAATCAACTTCGGAATTCCGACATCTTTCGAAGCGAAGGAAAAAAACCCTTCAATTTGCTAACTGTGGTAAGTACTCATAAATGATACCAATTATGTAGGTTCGGTACCAGTAGATTAGAGTTATAAGCGTACACTTAAAGGATAAACGATTTTCGCTTCAAAAATTTCACAGAAGTATATTACAATGACCATCGTACATTGGCAAGTGGACTGTTAAAAAAGTTAAGTACCTGTCGCTCAAAATACGATAAATTTCAAACCAAAAAATGGTTTAGCCACTTTTCTATTAATTTTCCATTAGCCTAATCATCAAACGAACGCAAAAATTTCACAATATTTTTATGTCTGAGCAAGTTATCAAAGTAAGTGTAGGTATACATTTCTCTCCACATCCAGTATTTGAGTAAAAATGTTTATCCAAACCCTAACCAAGCAGAAGTAGTTTTAACTATTTGGATACCCAAACAAAGAAAAACAAATATCAATAAATGATAAAAAGAAATCGATAATGAGGATTTGTATTTATGTGATAGGCCTACACAAAAACTTGTATTAGTGTTAATGCAGGTATTTCGGTAAAAACATGCCCATTTCTGAAAAATTTCATCTTGAAGAAAACTACAGATTTTATTCACGTTGAAACTTTTTTCTCAGTTATTATCAATAGAAAATCGCTACCAAACTAATGTTTGCTTAATATAATCCCAATATTTTACTAGTCTTTTATATTATAGCCTAAGGACAAAATGAAATATTAACAATATTTAAAGTTTTGTGGAAGTACCCATATAAAATGAACAGCAACCATAATAATAAATCTAAATTCTAGTTATCAAATATACTAACTCGACTTTAATTTAAAAAATATAAATTCCTTACCTATTAGAAAAGTAGGTACCTACATATTAACAATTTTTGACCATAGCTAGCTGAAAACAGAAGTAGGTAACTACATCTAAGGATCGCACTTTGTATGTAATAAATTTTTTACTATTATATATTAATTACGTTAAAAGCCCTAAATTATTAATACATAATAAACGCACCAGGTCTTTCATTTTGAACAATTTTTTTTCCCAATGAAAACCGAAACCTTCAGAACCTACTATTGTGAGAAAATATAAATTAAATGTGGACCAATTTATTTAGATACCAACGTCTTATAGATATAATAATTAAGACATTGTTGAATTTTTCGTGGATTTGTCGATAGAAGAACATAATTCTTATTTCATACGATTTTTCCGAACCTCGATAGACGGCAAGCAAGATTTCATAAAAATTGAGTCTCAAGTACTGCCATCCCCATTGGATTACGTGATAAGATTCACAACTAAGCGCTTACAGTAGGTAGCTTCTTGTAGTTTGAATATTTCCATTTCGCCGCCGTTATTCAATGTAAATTACAAATTTCACATTGTCTAAGCTCAAAAATAGAAAATAATATCGGAAGAAGCAATTATTTAACATGCACTTAAAGTAGGTATGTAGACAACCGAAACGGATAAACAGACAAGCCATGATCTGAAGTGGAAGTCTAAGCTTTGGTATTCATTTCGGAGAGGCGTTCCTGTCAAAATCGTGGCTCAACATACGTTTCAACTGGTTTGAATTTTACTTTGAGATAAAGACAACCGGGCAAAATGATTTCCGCAAGGCAACCTGACTTCTTATTTCATGCAGGTTTGAATTATAAAATGACATACTCGTAGTTACGCCTGCAGATGTTCAACTATGCTACTAAACGTGCTTAAGATGCATTAAATTTCTAAGCCTAAGAAGCTGGAAATAACAAATACCTCGAAAACGTGAAAAGATGGAGAGAAACTAGAAACTGGCAAAAGATACGAGGGTAGTTGGTGCATAGTTCTCATTTTTCATAATAAGACAAGATTCATCAGTACAAATTTTTTATTGATTGCGAATAAAAAATAAAATTCTGATTTTAATCAAAATTATTCACCAAACTCTCAAAACTTAGGTAGGTACATACTTAATATATTAAATAGCAATCAATTTTTTTTTCTCTTATTCTTTACAGAATTGGTAGTATGATGATACAGAGAAGAATTAAATACCTAATAGTAAGTAAATTGCGCAACATGGGAGGAAAATGAGAAATTATCAACGAGTGCGAAGTTTGCAAGCACTTGTCTACGGCTAGTGCTGTAACCGTACAAGTAGATAGTTTATCACTCCAACCAAGTTGCATATGACGCTTTACTAACTTAACAAAAAAAATTTTGGAATTTAAGAAAAAAACTGCGTTTTCATCTTTGTTTTTAACAATCGTAAGTCATTTGCACTCATGCTCCAGTCATGATTGTCATGAAAACCAGCTCTTATGATGATAAATACGCGAAGAACAGTTAATAATGCCATTATTAATGTGATACTTTTCTCCTTTTGGAGATAAAGTAACTACTTTATTTCTGGTGATAAGGTCATTGGTAAATCGTCATTTTTCCACTCGTTATAATAAAACGAAAAACTTCTATTTTTCATTCTCATAACTAGTTAATAAAAGTTATTTATCATTTAACATTACACACATACACACCCATGCCTACTCATAAATCTTACCAAAATTAGGGCGCGGACTTCACCAATTAAATTAAGATTAACTTAAACACGTTTTATTGGGTGTGACTACAGGCAAAGACATATGCTCATTTAACTTTAAATTAATTTCCTTAGTATTGGTAGTAAACTCGTATGATCTTAACACGACAAACCCGATGACAAAAAGCGTTACCAGTTTAAAAAATTGGACTTAGTGGAAGGAGCCAATAATATGGCCCATTACCAGCTAAAAATATTTGACATCAGTGGATTGAACTGTGAAGCAATTACTGATTTTTTTTTAAACAGAAAAAAAGGGAAAAAGGGATGTGGGTTCGCCGCCATTGTAACAAAAAATAAGGAATGTAGGGTGGAAGGCCCCAATAAAAAAGGCGTTTTTGGGTTATTATCTGTTCTTCTTTTGTAGCTTATTTCGTGATACATCAATGAGTATGTACTTTGAGACACTGATTTTTAATTTGACATTCAATTTTTCATTCAACCCATTTCTCAACCTTCAGGGGCATCAGAAGAAGGTCAAGTTTTGACCTCTCGTATTTTGTTGTGTGATATATCAACACATATGTATTTTGGGGACTTGATTTCGTATTTGACATTAATTTTTTCATTTAACCCATTCATTAATCACCAGGGGCTTCAAAATGTGGCCAGGTTTTGACTTCTCATATTTTATTAAACAATGCATCAGCTAGTATGTTTTTCGGAGCGCGGATTTCAAGTTTGATGTTCATTTTTTCATTCAACTAATTTTTCAACTCCCAGGGAATTCAAAACGAGTACAAATTTTGACATGTCATTTTGTTAGATGTATCAGTGGGTATGTTTTTTAAGGTACAGATTTTGATATCCATTTTAAAAATTATGAATTCTGGGGTAGTTCGGCAATATCTTATGAGAAGTTTCACTTCCTCGCATGTCCCATGACACTAATTTTTTTGTAAGTTTTTCTTCTTGGCTTGCGATTCATTAATACGAATGCGAATAGTTATAAAAGAAAGAAAGACAATAAAATCTAAAAACTTTCTTCTAACGTCAGTCTGTTCAAACCAACATTCAACAAGCTAAGTAAAAAGAAGGTTTAAAATGTACTTTAGGTAGTTGAAATGAAATTAGTAATTGCGAATTATAAAGGTTTTGTGCTCAAAATATGACTTAGGTGAGCTCGTAAAAAAAGTGATGACTGATAAAAATGTTCCATTTCCAATACCCTGTGCTTTCGCCAGGGGAGCTGGATTCGAACGCAGGACTACTTACTTTTAATTTTTTCTAATTCTCCTAGTTAGCTAGGTGGTAATATTTCAGTATACGAATAATGTAGGTCGTAAGTACCTACGTAAAATTTGAAACAAGAAAGTATCCATACATTCTTTTCATAACTATCATAGGGGCTACAAAATGAGGTGGCAAAGAAAGTTTTTTTTAAAAAAATCATAATTATCTGTTTTATTTTATAATGGGGAAGCTGAAAATATTTACAGACATACCACGCTGAAGATAGCCAAAGAAATTAGTGCACTACGTTCTAAATTAATAATATGACGTCAGTAGTTTATGTATTTTACGTAATAATATAGGTACTTGCATTATATTTCATGACTGTAGGTACAAAAATACAATGGCGTCTCCAATAATGCACATAAATCTAAACCATCAGAAAAATCATGCGAAAACTATAATTGTATAGGTACTTAAAATATAATTTAAGTATTTTTCATAGTTTCTTTGATGGTTCATTTCCATAACTTATTAGCAATACCATTTATATAGGTACAGGCATGAAATATGATATATCTGTAGACTACCTACATATTGTTAATAGAAAACCTTGGTGTAACAATTTCTTTGGTTAGTTATATTCACTCTCAGCTTCCAATAAGAAAATAATACACAGATTATTGATTTTGGAAAGAAAATATAACCTTTTTTACCACCCCATATTACAGCTCCTCCAATAGATACGAAAAAATATATGGAAACTTTTTTGTTTAAAATTTTACGTACATTATTAATATAATATACACTAATATAGGCTATTTTTATTGTATATCGCAAAGCTATCGAGTAACACTTGAAGAACTAAAACTAGTCACACGTTTGAGCCCCTCCCCCTGGTAGAATTCCAAAATATTGAGTTGAAGCATTTTCATTATTTTTTCAGAAGCCCACCTCAACCATATTTCAAGCATAAAACCTTTCTTAACTCCATTAATTTCACTTCAAACCTTTATTCTAATAGCGCTAAACGTCTGTCTAATACTAATTACCAAATAATACATTTACAAATTTGTGAAAAAATAAATAAATAAATAAATAAATAAACCTTCCAATAATTATTATATAACATAAATTAATTCATTGCGTGTTTATAAAAAAATTGAGATCATATAGTGTTGCCTCTTTGATAACCGTTATCAGTGCTTTACTAATTCAACAGTTTCATTATTTGAACAAGGTAACACTTGTTCTCTGATTTTTTTTGTCTTGTTTGTATTAAAACAAACGTAGATACCTACCTACGTACAATCCTCCAAACTTGACATTATTTGTTCTACCAGTTTCAACATATTTGAACAAGTGTTTCGATTCCGATTTCAAGAAACTGTGAAGGTAGGGAATCCTCTTTTATTACGAACAAAAAAAAAAAAAAAAAAAAGGCTTGTTTTTATCGATTTAAAAATATAGGTACTCACAACTTTCCAAAACCAGTGGACACTCTTGTTCGTCGAAAGGAAACTTTCTCAAATTCATTAAACACAGCAATGATACTTTTAATCTGAAAAGAAAAAAAAAATTAAACACTTGTAATTATTAATATCAGGTAGGTATTTTATTTTTTGACGAGCTGTACCTATAGAAATAGAGTAATTACTAGAATTTAGATCCACTGCTAGCTCACACCTACCTGTATCCATCTTCATTTTTGGGGGAAAAAAATTAAGGAAAAATGCTCACTCGTAATAGCCCACAAAAGTTTTTTTATTTCTTTAAGTCAAAAAGAAAACTTAAATTATTTTGCCAAAGTCAAGATTGAACGAAATTATTTATTTTAAAACAAGCAAACTGTAGATATAAAAATCAAAAACGTTGAGAATCACAAAATAAATACCTACACGAACCTACTTTTTAGTTTTCTATAAGTAGAAATTGATTTGTTTAATCAACTTCCCTCTTTTTAAAACGTTCTTGAAGAGTAAAGAATTATTCAAATTCGAAGTGTTACCCACCTGGTCGAGTATAACACAGTTCCTTCTGGCATAACGGTGACCAAGACGTCTTGACTACTGGAGCCCATAATGCGAGAGTCATGTTCGTTTACTATGTACAAATGTGGTGTCCAAAGTCGGTCCTTAACTAGAGTCTCTCCTTGAATGTTATACGTTTCATTTCGAGCCAATCTGTTATCTGTCCATCTATATCTGATCAACACGTGAGTAGTGTATTGCTGTGAAAGAAAAAAACATGTGCATTAAAAATTTAATAAACTTAAAATCTATTCTATTTTCAACTTATGAAATTCACAAAAAAAATATGATTTCATACTTAATTTCATAATTACACCGTTTTGAAGTTAAATCAAACCTAATCTCGAAATTCAAATAGGTATTACATCATCACCTAGGTGGTTCTTAAATATTGTGAAATTGATTTTAAACTTTTAACAAAGATTCTATCATAGGCCTATGAGAAAAGTAGAGCAAACAAATTATTAATTAATGATTCGAATAAATTGAATTTATTCATCGAACGAAAAATGAATGTCATAGAAAACGTCAATTTCAATTTTTTAGGGTTGATTGAAGCTGTTCAATGAAAAACGTCAGGCAAAATTTAAAAACACGAAACATTACGAAGTGTAGGCTTATTTTGGATCAATACCTACCTAACTATTTCTAAATGATCCATTGGAAAAGCCAGAGAAGAACACTTCATCCAAAATAAACACATGATGAAATAGATCAAAAGTAACTTAAAGTAAGAGTTCCAAAGACGAAATTCAATCCTTTTTTGTTTTTGTTGAGTCAACCCAACATAGGAATAGGTTACCAAAATATCAATACAAAAGAGTTATTCTTTTTGATTTTTTGGCATTCATTTTTTTTTCTCGAAAAAATTTATTGTAAATTAATTGATCGGTACTAAAATGCAAAATAATTCAGTTTTTCATCTAAAAATATGATATGAGGATTCAATATTGAAAAAAACAAAATCTTGAAACTTAAATTCATTGTATCAGAACACATCTGCGTATAACTTATATCGACTGACTGTAAATCAAAGTTTCAATATTCCTCCATTCCGCCGAGGCACTAGAGCCATAAAAAGATTTAAATACAAAAATTTACTGGACATTAAAATTTTATAACTCTAAAAATAGGTGCAATGACGTAAAACCTTGAAAATGAATCAAAATTTGCAATATTTTTTCAGTTGTATCCAGATTCGAACACAAGACTTGTGCGATCTACAAAATTCCTTAAAACTTATACTTCTCGGTATGCAGTCCTCAAAACAGGTTTCATATTGTTAAGAATTCCCATTTTTAAGCACTTATGGGTCAAAAGAAGATCAGGTGACGAGCTTAACGTCATAAAATAATATAGCTTACGCATAAGTACAATATTGACCAAAAATAAGATGAATATTAGAAAATAGTAGGTTAATGACATGGACATGGTTCTAAACAAAAATTCCGAAATGTACATAAATTTCCGTGTCATGCTCTAACTCATCATATATGAAGAATGACGAATTCCTACATCCTATGTCATTGTTATGAACTGTTGAAACTAGCTAAATTTATTTTTAACGAGCTTCTTGAAATGGAGATTTTGAGTCATCTTTATTGAATAACAGCGAAAAAAGAATCATAATGACCTTTCCACAGTTAACACTGAAAGATTCATTCACTACTTTTGGGGCAGATACGGGTTATCGATAGCCTCAGTTAAACTGGGCTACTCGTGAGGAGAGGACTAAAAAACTTGGGTGAACGTTGATTGATGTCGAAACATTGGCTCTGTTTGATAGGATTACGCTAACTTACACCAACTTACACCAGGAGGGCGATTCCGCAAATTTAGGAATGTTATGTGACTTTGCACCAAGTTTTACTTGAATATTTGTGGAATATCCCTACCGGTGTAAGTTGGTGTAAGTTAGTGTAATCCTATCAAACAGAGCTATTATAATTAAGTTAACTAGGTACCTACATTTTAGTACGATACATTCCAACTCACACGATGATGTACTAATCAATTTAAATGCACCCATAGTGATAAGATGACCCAAGATCATGTATCATAAGGCTGAACGCAGGAACCAATGAGTATCTACATACATTGCTATAATAAACGTAAAAGCCGTTAATTATTTCACGAAATTATTTCCTACATATTATTTCGCCAATTATTCCCTCATGAATGCGCATGCGCCACTACGCACACAGCAAAAAAAATTGTTGGTTGTCTCCTCTGAGACGTGGTTTGTTATTTTCACACCCAACAAACTCGTGAGTGAATCAGTGGGCTGAAAGTATGTGCAATTTCGTTCAGTTCTTAGGAATATAATTATGTAAAGTTGAAACCTTCATAATTGATAAGATTGATTTTTCATAGAAATTTTCGAAGCATAATAGGTACTACACTTAGAATAAAAAATATGAAATGAATCAGAATTAAATAATTTAATTGCGAAACGATGGAATATTATGGCAAAGAACTGAACATCGAAATTACTTCTTACTTAACCTGAAAATCCACAATTATTCTGAACACACCACCAATGTTCATTAAAAGAACTGGTTAGGTTTAGTAACAGACTTGCGATTAATTTGTTTCATGCTGCAATAGAAGTTCTTCCTCAGGTACAGAAGAACATATCAATTATTTAAGATTTTGCAATGATGATGAGAAAAAAGTTACATTCTTTACCTTTCATAATTTAAAAAAATATTATCTCATCCTCGTATCTTTATTACTCTACAGAAGTGAACTTTATTTTCACTAATTCAACAATTTGAATCACAAGAGAACGAAAGTGAACGCCTAGAGTTTATTGGGTGTGAAAAAAACAAACCCACGAAACAACGAATTCTACAGTGTTACCAAAAAAAAATCCAGGGCTGGCACGAGCCAAAATGCCATAGGTACCTAGTATGTATATTTATTTCAATACAGGTCTTGAAATGCCGCAAAGGCATAATAAATAAAGAAAAAATAAAAAAAATATATTGTCTTCTTTCTTTGTTTTTTTATCCATGTTTGGTTTCTCTCGTTTCTCGGTAATTGGCGCATGCGTATCGAATTTCCATCGCCTTTGCGTTTACTATGGTGATGAATTTCTACATAGAAGTCACTAAATTAATATTCTATAATTTGTGATACACTGTAAAACATTTAAAAGAAAAAGTATTTTTTTAAATTCTGCATTCATTCTTCTCAATCTTCGTTTTTTCCTCTCTCATTCTCTATCTCTTTTTTTCGGGGGCGATTTTAGAAATGAAAATTTATTAAGTTTCATTCACCGTGTATTCACAATTGGCAATAAAGGTGTTGACAGAAACTTAAGATAAAAAAAAAACCATTTTTTCGAGAATCTGCCTATAGATAGGTACCCTCAGAAAATGAAAAAAAAAGGATAAATTGTATACGTCTAGATCTTTTGAAAGGTAAAGTAAACACGAAAATTCAATAAATCAAAATTTAAAGTTGAGATTCCGAATGAAAGAATTCTTTATCAGGTTAACCTATCTCCCTCCCTCCACTTTCTCCCACTTCACCACTCCTCCATTTTTTGTTCCAGGTTACATTTCTATTATTTTACCGAAGATTATAACGTGTTTACTGTTCTTATTTATGTAACCTACTTCATACCATAGGTGCAAATAGAGGGTAGGAGGGACCTGGCCTCCTAAAAACTTTTTCAAAATTTTTTTTATAATGGTGATTTTAAAAATGAAAAAGCAAAAAAAAAATCATTAAATATTTTTTGGCAGGGACTATGGCCCCAAATTTTAAACTCTATTTACTTACACCTATGATTCGTATTATAAATTTCTGATTCACTATGACGCGGAAAAAAAACATGTTCGCGTCGACGAACCTAGAATATATTCTTCTTAATACACAGGTACCTATTTATATCAAAAAAGAAAAATTTTCGATAAACTGTCAAGTTCTCATTTTGAAAACACTTTCGATGTTTACGAAACTACGAAAGATAAGATAATGAAACAAATAAACTTGAAAAAAATTTTATATTCAAATTAATCTAAGCTTCAGAAAAATAACCAAAACCAATAGAAAAATTACATCACATTTTAATGCGAGTAAGGAAGCTTTAGAAAACCTAGTAGATATAGAAACAACATGTATGGTGGCAGCAAGTCTAAAATTTGAGGTTATTAACCTAGGTAACTCATTGTGTGCACGGATTTTTGTTTTTTGACAAATGTTGCTGTTATTTATTTCAATAATTTAACCGAGTTGAACAAAAAGGTTCTCATATCGGCCACGTCTGGCGCTGGAAGGTCACAAAATACGCGCGATGCAAGAAAAAATAAATGTATATTATCCTCATAAATGTTGATATATTTTCAAATTTGGAGTTGTCAAAAAAAGATTTTTACTTTACGTTATTTTAAGACCTTGAGTTTCGTGATTATATAATTTTAATAGTACGAGTTTACGATATTTCGAGAGGAAATGAAAATTTTTCATCTTCAAAATAAGTAAGAAAACAAGAATTAGATATTATTTGTGAAACGAAAAATTCGTTCGTGACGAAATTTCATAATTTTATCTTGATTGAAATCCTTATTATCAATATAAAACTTACGAAACTTTTTTTTTCAAATCTGTCTGCTGTGAATAATGGAATTAGCATATATAGTCAGCTTTAGCGACTGCTGTACGTTAAACCTAAAAAAGTTTGCTACATATTCCTATATATGTTATTTATACGACATCATGTTAAAAAAATTAAGATTACACTAACAAATCTGAATGCATTTTTAATACAACGTAAACTGACGAATGACTGCATCCTGCATCAAAATGTAAAAAAGGTTTGTAAGAATATTGAAAAATTTTTTGACTCTAGTCAACCTATAAATTTCCAATTAATGATGCGATTTGTTCCTAAACACAAGCACAAATAGGGAAGCCAGGGGGGACCTGGCTGCCGTAAAAGTTTTTTTGGTTTTTTTGATTTTTTTATCGCTTGGATCTTTTAGTAATAAATACGCGACAGGCTTTACGTAGATGCAAAATTAAAACTGATGAGTAAAAAATAAAAACAAAAAGTAAAAAATTTAAAAAAAGACATCAAATTTGTTTTTCGTCCACCAACCTCAATTTTTAAACCCCATTTGCGCTTATGCTCTTAATACGTCTTAATCACTAAACAATTAAGTTACGATACTCAGTTATTCAGCAAACTGTTGTGACGAGAAAAATTAGTCCTGATCTTATAATATTTCCAAGTACTTAGTCTTACACTTCGACTTGGCAAGATCAAGAACAGACGCAAAATTAAAAAATTTAAGAAAACTTTAGAATCTTCTCGTAGCCTTGTTACCCGATTAAATTATTCGAAATATATATTTGGTGTTTACTTTTTCTGTCATAATTTGGAGTGACGTGGGTAATATATTAGATTTAGCCGTTAATGACAGTAAAAATTTTATAAACAAGGCCGAGACTAAGACCAAGAATTGACTGTTCAAGGTCCATACAAAAATTACCATAACGCTGGTGTTGGTCTTATTTTTGCTTGTGACTAGCAAACTCGTGACAGATTGCATCATTCAAATTGCATTTGACCAATGCAATCCTCTGCATGGAGGTAGTCAAGGGAAAATTAAAATTCGTTTATTTTCTTATAAGATTTCTTCCTCTTAAAAATTTGGCTACGCCCATCATCCCGTATTTAGTTGAAAAATATCACAGCGAAGTTTTATTACTATTTTTAATGTACTCACTTACCCATCCTATATATCAATGTAATTATTTTCTCAACTATAATCTTGTACTTTTTTCTTAGAATACTTGTTACCCTTTGGTTTGCATTATTTTCCAGTTTTTCAACTTCTGTAGTTTGCATAAAATCTGAATGTCCACTGGCATAGATACATGAGAATACCAAATCAGTCTATGTATATGCAACAAATTACTGACCCTTATAATATGTAGCCTATATTTGTGAAGAGAACGTATCACGTCTACCTAAATTACATAAATCCATACTAAGTTATGCTAAGCTTATTAGAAACATGGCGAAAACAAGTAAATTATATTTTTAATTTTATAAATTCCATAAAAAAAAAAAAAAACAGATTCCCAACCATTGTACCATTGTAGTGCTTAATTTCTCAATTTTTCTATGGACAGGGCTAGAGAGAGGCGATGTTGGTGTGACGGTTGTAACGATATATTTCCCCTCATTTAACTCTCATAAATATATCGTTACACCCCCTACAATCAACCACCTTGTATATTATCACAATCTGTACATGTGAGCACCTTCAGCCATATTTCATCTTACAAATCACCGGGCATTCCAAACGATCTATTTCACTCATCCGATGGTCACCTATGACATCACCCATCTCTTTCCAACTGCACCAACAACAATAAAATTCTAATAATTTTACATTCGATCTGATTCTAAAAAAGAACTATTTCTCGCCGATTAGCATATGATCTCATTTTCACCCATTTTTTACATACCGCATCATTCCTAATAATGTTATATTAATCCACTCGACAATTTAACAGTAATTTCGTGAATCTCTAAACTGAGACAAATCACTTCTATGGTAACCACGATACATTAAGGGGCTCAATAGCCGAGTTGGCAATATACACTAAAATTATTTTTATAATTGTTAGGTACTTTGAAGATAAATACGCAAGTGCAATAATTTTGGTTAAGTCTTTTATTAATGTCGCTGGAATACTGATCAATCAGACTGCCGTCACAAAGGTCATAATAATCATTTTAGCAAATATGCAATAAATTTTTCAATTTTTTAGGGAAGTGAACATGGGCCTTCTCACAATGTCCGGAGCCAGGGGATTCCCTCCTTTTCCTTCTCCCCTTTCCTTCCCTGTTCCTGGACAGTTCATCCGATGATTTTGAATGCCACTATTAATCTTATCAAAGTTCAACTTTCAAGACTGAATACTCCAGAGAATTCTATTTCATTCAAATTAAATGAGAAAATTCGGTGCCAAGGAATCTCCCAACAAACAAACAAAATTATAAATCAACATCATTGTAAATCGATATCTATGCACTCCCATAATAGATTTTTTTCTAAACAACCTTTTGAAAATTTTAGGTTTTTTAAATAATTTATTTTTAAACAAACTAGGTAGTTAGGAATACAATTTATATATTACAATAATTATTAAGTATATTAACAATAGGTTTGTTTGATAGAACCACACTAACTTACACCAACCTACACCGGTAGGGCTACTCTGAAAATCGTGAAAAAACGTTTCACAGGTAATAAATTGGAATGAAGGTTGGAAAAAAAAGAAGAAAAATTCAATATAAAATATTTAAGGACTTCGGATAATCAGTTCTTATGTACATCGTATGTACATGCTTTTCTGTCTTTAGATCTATCTAACAACAGGAAACAATTCTCTCCATTGGCTGAAATCGCTATCGTAATTTGTAACATTTTTTGTCCCATGTTTTTTTTTTAATGTTTCATTCAAGTATTCGTCTGTTAACGAATTAACATATCTTATCAATTTAGAGCAGGCATTAGATTATATTAGCCTATCAACCGTAAGTCAGCTGGGATGCTGAAATTCTGCCAAAATTATGACGTGCATGCCTGTAGATAATTTGTTTTTTTTTTTAAATGAGGGAGGTCAACAGAATTGAAAACAAAAATTTGGTTTTACTTCGTATGGAATCAACGTCAGAATTATTCAGCTCATCGATAGGTAAAGTTACTCTTACCTATGTCCGTTAAACGTAGAAAACAGTCAAAAACTTTTAGAACTTTTTAATAACAGACTGTTCGACTGAGAAACGTGTATTTGTAGCTCTCCGTGGAAACTACATGATTTTCAAAGGTGAAACGCCACAAAAAAAACATATTTTTTCAAAAAAAGTAAAGTTTTTACTAACCAGAATCTGAGATTAATTTCAAATGAAAGTTTATCAGTTCCAAATACCAATCTACTACCTATTTATTAACTATTACTAGGAGTTCCATGTTAGCAAATATTTGCATCATTTGATTATTTTTTACTGAAAATTATAGGTATTTTACAAACATATAAAAAAATTCTGTAATTAATTATTTTTAATGTTTATATACATTTACAGTTTTGATGTAAGAAAGTTTTGCGAAACCTAATATATTGCTAAAGGCTGTCAAGTCCTCTAATATATGTGCTATTATACCGTTTTAGGGATTTCACAATGACCGGGAGCAGTCATATTTCCTAATGTGTTGATGTTTAAACACTTGTCACAAAAATTTGTACAACAATGGTCTGAATTTAGCACCAAATGTATTACCCGGAAATATGAAGTAGTCTAGCCAAGTGTTATTAGACAAAAAGTGTACATTTTCCTTAATAGGTATATTGATGTTTAACAGTGGTCATACAAATTTATTTGAGAATGGACAAAATTCTAAAATATGGCAACTTGGGCTGAAGTTTCTCAGTTAGAAGGTACCATAATTATAAAATTCTTAACCAGGATAGGGGTGCAGGATGGGTAGATATTCCAAACGAGTTATTGCAAAAAACTCTGTAAGTATGTTATGAAAATTCACGTAATAAAATTGATTTCAAGAAACAATGTAGAAATCGGCATGGGTACGTTTAATCACGCAATCTTTGAAATAAACGTTGATTTTGTACTATTTTAACATTCTGTCCATCGCAACTGGATTTTCAATTCCTGATCTGAGGCTGTAGGAAGTCAAAAGCTTTCATATATATACGTACATTCATATTTTCTGTTGACCCCTAAAGTAATATATTAATTTGTTATTCGGAAATAAAGAAAACCTATAAACTTTTTCTTACAAAGTTTTCTGCGTAAGAAATTTTTGTATTATTATTTTGATTTTAAAGAATTTTCATGAATGATCGCAAACCAGTTTTTCACCTCTCTTTGTTATGAATTGAACCTTTAAAACACCCATTTAGAAATAATTCTCCTACTTTATTATTTTTTGTTCATAAATTTGGGATAAGATAGGAAAATTGGACATGAAGCTCAACCAGCTAGGACACCGGGACTGGTGCCTAAAACTGGGACAATCTCAGTCAAACTGAATGTATAATAAGCCTAGGCATAAAGCAAATGAATCTTAGGTTATTAACAGTGGAATATGAATTCTACTGTATTATTCTAATGATAGAAACCACCTAAATTCTCATTTCCGGTTAAAGGGTGTCAAAAGAGTGGTTTAATCCAAAAATGGGCAGTAACTGAATGTCTTAAAATCTAAAGAAACATAATTATTACTCTGTATTAAATAAAAAGTTTGTCTTATACCTCCTTAGCACTTAGAAAAATGTACTCAACCAAACAATACTTTATAATATAATATCAACTTCGGCAGATTAGAAAAACACGTCTTTTTACGATCACGCACTGCCGTACTCTTCCATTACTAGTCTTCTTTACCTTTATTTTAAAGCAAAATAAATTAAACAATAATTTGCAGAAGTGGAGGAGGAGAGAGAATTCATGGTTTATTAGAATTAGATTTGAACTAAGACACGTAGGTATCTTTATTTACGTCTCTTGAAATTCTGTCAGTTTTACATTTTTCATTCTTACTCACTTTTGAATGCGAACATAAAAATTTTCACGCCAACAGACGCTCGTGTAACTTGAATTTCGTCATTTACATGTGAAATTAAGTAGTTCCGCACAAGTGTTTTCACATTTTCTAACAACCGAAAAACAATCAATTGATTTTTCGCTGTTTTTTGGTCGGTATCCACACCAGACAGCAAAATACAGGTTCAAATATTCAAACGAAGATAATACTAAAACGTAGTTGGTAGATACTGCCAGCACGTATAAAGCGGTTCACTAAAGTGAAAGAAGAAGCAATGACATTTGCAGCTGAATCACGACCAAGGACCAATCCGAAGCCATTCAATTAATAACTCAGAATTGATTTTTTTTTTATTTTTTAATTTGTAGTTTTCCTTTTCCTCGGTGCAAATATATAGTCAGTTACAGACCATTAGAATAAACAATTTATTCAGTCGAGAAGTTGAAATGATCTTGTTTTTAAGATACGAATCAAGTAAAACAGTAATAACTCTAGCGCAGCAAGCCACAATAAAAAATTTTGGTTTTCGTAACCAATAAAATCTAAATAAATAATTAATTAATTACAATCAAAAAATGAAAATATCAAAAGTAGTGGCTTGAATGCTGGATAAACGTTCTGTTCAGTGAAATATCAAAGAAATTAATAATAAAGTGTATTATGAAATTATAAAATAGGTGCCCAAGTTATTAAATTATTGCTTAGCAAACAAAATAACTGCAAAACTAATTCCCAGACAGCTTTTTTGTTTCTGCTAGAACTATCCACTGTTCAAGAAATAGTTGACCATTTTTTAAAATCATTTCTACTCATGAACCATTTAACATTTGAAATTAAATTTTGCAGAATGATTGAATGTCATATAGGTAGATAGGTATTCAATTTCTGTGCCAAATTTTGTGACTATTGCTTAAAAATTAATCATTCTAGAACTATTTAACCTCCAAAAATGCAACATAATAGGATGTACCGGCCACACCATTACACCGATCTGAACCAAAAGCAATATAATTTATTCTTGTTTAGATCCGAACGAGTGTACCAAAGTTCATAACCATCAGATTAGAATTGCGTCCATTACCAAGTTAAATTGAAATGTATATGTATATGTGTAAATACGTTTATTAAATATGTATAGGTGTATAAATTTGTACATTGAATTTCAGCTAATAGTGCCAAACGTTTTTTGGGGTCATCAGAAGAAAAACGAACCTACCCCCAACTCTGGGTCTCAATATCAGATTAATTTTAATAAGTAAATTTTCTTCGAAGACCTACACAAAAATAAAATGGATGGAAATCTCATGGCATTTCTATAATAATGTGAAAAAGATTCTGATCATTCCTCTGAAAGATACTTGTTATAGGCCTGAACACCAAATACATTTGTTTTCTTAAATGCCAAAACAGCCCATATCTCATAAAATTAGGATATGCCACTAAAATTTTTTTATGAAAATGAGTTGAAGGCTTCACAATATTATCTAGAGGCATATGTAACATTGTGTCCACATGTTGCAAAGTCTCACACCTAAAATATCTCAGGAACCAGTAAAACACCATAATTATAAGAAATTTGGATTCAATAATATGTATCAATAGGTATCATACTTGTTACTAAACTTTAAATCAACATTACTTATGTGGGGACTCACCTGTATGAGGGATAGGGGCTCGGACCCCTCGACAACAGTTGCCGCCCCAAAGGGCTGGCAAATAATCATCCTCGTGATGTAAAACGTACACAAAATACGTTCGATCGTAATTACCTGCATGTACTTGCAGGTAATATACGAGTACCAAATTGTGACACATCTCAACAATAGGATGATGTCACGATCCGTACACAAACTGGCCATCCATCTCTTATCACAATAAGAGATGATGCAACCAGGCTGTTCTCACTTACGTATGTATTTCTTACGTAAGTGTGTTTGTGTGCGTGTAATTAAGCCAGTATAAAAACTGTCCAAACCGACTCTAAAATTGCCAGTGTTTGCCTTGGTTTTGGCTTACTCATATGTTAAATATGAAGTGGCTGAACACGTTTAAATTCTGTTGAATTTACCTTCTGGTGAGAATACTTTCTCACAACAAGGTATTCCACAACTCACTTCCTCTCATCAATTGTTACAATCAATACAATTAACGTACAAGCCGTTAATTATTTCACAAAATTTTTTCCCCAGTATAACTTTGCCAATTATTCTCTCATATTTAACACGCATATGTCACTACCCACACAGACACAAAAAAAGAAATGTTTGTTGTCTCCTCCGAAACAATGAATTCTACAGCTGGCCCAAACTAAAATGCCATGGAGTGGTGCTTCAGGGCTTGTAACATATAAAAATAAAGACAGCCTAAAAGTGAATTAAATGATATTGTAAGTTTAATAAATAGGTATTTAGTTTACAATGTTTTTTTGTGTTTTAGGATAGTTTTTATACCATTTTTTTTTTTCTAAAGACATTATGTCTTACACTGTAAAAGTAACATTGATCTTCAAATTTACTCTAATTGTGTGTTCCTTTGGAAGCTCTATCTAATGGTATAAAAAATGAACCATCTATATAAAACCTCTAGGAAAATTTTGCTGATAGAATTTTGGTACGACTCAAAACAAAACTTGCCCCTATTCGAAGTATAGACCTATGAATGAATATTTTGTGAATATTAAGGAATTTTTAATGTTCCCATAAGTCAATAAAATAAAATATTTTTCATCAATCTGTAAAAATGTGAATAAATTTTTATTTTCAGACTTTGCTTTTCAATGAGTATCTTATACAAGCTATTCTAGAAAAACTTACCTACAGCAAAACGACATACAGATTATGGATTCCAGGACATTTTCCCTAAGCTGCTTTCCCTAACGACATTTCCTAATGGACAAAATCCCTAATGTTTTTTCTCCTAATACCTTTTTTTCCTAATTTTTTTTCACTAATTTTTTCCTTATAAAACCAGAAATTGGAATATCTTCACCAGAACAAAAATATTCACCAGACAGCCAAAGAATTATGATTGCTATGCAACGCAAGTAAATAATAAGAAATTGTGTTGCATTTTTGATGAAAAGATCATAACCGAAAATGGCGGCGAAAGTAATGGATAAGAAGCTTCAAGTTGATGGTTACATATACCTGCGATCCCATGTCCATAAGGGTAAAGTATACTGGAACTATAGGCTGACTCATAGCAAAGAATGTTCGGCTCGTGCAATCACTAATGACATAGTGCCTGGAGAAAATGTCGTGCTGCTGAAAAGTAAGATAGAATCACAGCATGATCACCCTCCAAACCAGGTGGAATGTGTTGCTGCAGTAATCTCTGCCTGTATGAAAAGAAATACGACGCAGCAACCACGGCTAAAGGGAGAGGGGATGGTTGTATTTCTCTTATTATATGCACATATTTTATTTTTGCCTACGCTGAGGCATGTGCGGAGGAGCTTGCCTTAGGAAAAAGAGTCAAGGCATCACCTAAATGGAAATGGCTCGAGGCGCAATCTCATATACAGGCCATAGCCACTGTGTACGCAACATACGCTCACAATCAGATAGAATTCTTAAAAAATGTATCCTACTATACAAATTTATAAAATTTTATTCCAATAAAACTCTTTTTTTCTTATCCCTTCTTGTTGGAATTTTTTTCCAATTTCTATTGCTTTTCTTTTCTCATTAGAATTTCGCAATTAAAGAAAACTAATTTATTACATTAGAATTTTTAGTTTTAGGGAAAAAAATTAGAGGGAAAAATTGGGGATTTTGTCGATTAGGGAAAATGTCATTAGGGAAATTGGCTTGGGGAAAATATCCGGGAACCCAGATTATGATATGGTTTAGATAGGTACTGAGAGTACGCAACTGCATTTTACATAGAAAATTTTGCAGTCATCTTATGCACACGATAGTCAACAAGTAAGGTATTTTATTATTGTTCGTTCAACAATAAATATTATGAATACATAAAAAATGTACGATTTCAGTCTCCATCCTCTATCTTACAAACGCTTCCTCCATGCTAGATTTTGAGACCTAAAAATCTTTCGAGAGTAATTTATCAGTGACGTATTAAGTAGGTACCTCTCGAAGTTAACAGGTAGATTTTTCTTTCTCTCTTGGCGAATGTTTGATTTTCCATATTTTAGCCAATAAAATGTACGAATAAATTGACACGAGTTTCGCAAATTTCGAACACACCAAGATGTGTGCAGATTCCGCATTAAGCGTGAACTTCTTACAGACAAAATGTTGGAACAAAATTTTTGCGCTAATTCGAATCGGTAAATTAGTTTATGAATGCATGAAGTGAATCGAGTTAATTATTGGCTATACAACGCTAGGTGGCTGGGCAAAGGTAATTCTAAACGCGGAACATAAAGTAAATTTTTCTTATTCATATTGTCGGATGATTTATCTGTTTCATATTTATTTCAACGTCCAATATGGAAGAAACTGAGGAGAATGGTTAAGAATCGTGTTTTCACGATTCACCAATTATCGCGGTCAACCAGACACCGTAAATAGTCACATGAGTCAAAAATTGATCACAAGAGCCGTGGATCCCAATACTGAAATTAATGTTTTTGGTAAATTACATTTTTTTGTAAGTACCTACACCAAAAAAAAAGAAAAAAAAAAGAAAAAGAAGTAGAAGAATACTCCATTTTTTCATAATTCTCTGCGCATGTTTCTGCTGGGTGAGTTTTGGCCACCCATTGCGACAAATTAAAAGCCAGACACTGACATTCTGGAAATCCGATTCGAGGAATTTCAGTTAATATCCAGATGAAGTAAAAAACTTAAAGAGCCTTGTATGGTTACGCCTTGTAAAATTTTGTGAGAAAAAGTCATCAAAAGTTGTAGCCCTACTTGAAGCAAAACTTTTACCAAAACCAAAAAATATTTTTCAGTATGTACCTATATTTAAGTAAACATTTTTTTTTTTTTACATTTTTCTATATTCTCACATTTTTTGTCCACCTAGACGTACTTCAGTTCGTCGGTTTTACTTAATTTTGAAAATTTTTTTTTGAGCTCTAGGTTTCCAGGGTTGCGTAAGAATGATTAAGGCACCCATTCGAAAATTTCAAATCAGCCAAAAGGCATCGGTGAAATTGCAATTTTGTTGAGTTTTAATCAAGAATTAGAATTTTTGTACCTAAACTTAATTTTGCAACTTAGAATAAGTATCTACTCTCTTTCATCTCTTCGACAAAATGCAAATTTAGATTTAGTGCATGAAGAATCAGCTATTTGTGACTGCAAAAATTTGACTAAAATCTTCAACCAGATTATCACATAAGTAGAGTTGAGATATTACATTCAGCTAAAATTGTAATTCTACGTTACCTAACTGTTTATTCACATAATTTTAGCTCTTCGACATGAATTATGAAAGTACCTACATTTTAATTTTTAACTAGTGTATGATGAAATTGCAAAAAAATTGTAAATATTCACTACGTTTTTGTACAAACGATTTTAAATTAATTGATGATTAAAATAAACGTGACAAATTTTATTATTAAAACCAAATATTTGAAGATGTTCAAAAATTCCGAGTGATGTTCCCATATAATCTGTTTCAAGTAGCAGAGTGTTGCAAATGGAGATTAATAAGAAGATGACAAAAGTTTTACCAGAATAGCAGACTGATATGCAATAAGGCACAGAGATTGAGTCGTCATGCTCAAATCACTTCTGAAGCGTGTTCAGAATGAGAAAACCTGGTTAAATCTTCCCTCCTCGATAATTCACTTATTTTTCTTGAGTTGTAACTTTTATTCTGAACGGTGTAAGATAACTTATGCGACAACCATAATTTGATTGGTTCGTGTTGTATTATCAATTCAAATCACAAGTGCCTGCTATCAGGCAAAGATAATGTTTTTTCGGGTGTTTCTGCTAGCATCCGTAAACAGATGACGGACAAAAAGTACTTGAGTGAATAAAATAAAGACTTCTGCCAGTTTCAAATTTTTTTTTTTTCATTATAAGAATCAATCTGGCTAATTCATTATGACAGATACAACATAAAAATAAAACGAAAAATTAATAATGAAAAAATAAAATTACAATAAAAATTTTCAGTAACATTGAAAGGATTCGAACCAGGGTTACAGGGGTGACTGTCCAGTCAATAGCACAGAGCCACAGAGAAGTTTGCAGAATTGTTGATTTAAACATAATTATATACACCGCCCTAAAAACACATATTATAACCTTTGATAATGTAAACAAAAATATCCTTTTTGATTGAATGCAGATGCTTCTATTCAAATCCCCAAACCAACTTTCCTGAGTACGTAAATAACCGTTTGGGTAATATTTAACCATCTCGAGAGTAGATTGCAAAAGTTGTACCTGAGTAAAGGAAGTGTGTTAATTTTAAACATGGCGAAAACTTCACAAGGGTAAACAAAAGTCTCATTCTGAATGGATTGGGTGTGCTCTTGTTTACTGGGTTATTACCTGGGTATTTATTCTGAACATGCTCCTGCATATAAAGATTTACCCTTTGATGGTATAATGTGCTGCATACATGGACAGGGCATGCAGATAAGAAATTGATCCAATGATTGAAAAGATCAGTGGAAAAAAAATCTGTTACGCAAAACACAAATGATTAGCTTGCTTGATAGAACTACTCCAACTTACACTAACCTACATCAGGAGGGCTATTCCACAAATATTCAAGTAAAACTTTGTATAAATCTTTGACTATATAGTACTAGACCAGTGAAGAAGGATGATTTCTGGTTAAACACGCTGGCACCAAATAGGCAACCAGTGTAGTGGCCTTAGCCCTAACTTCGTTTATAGTCCGAGAGACTCATAAAATAACGTAGTCACACTCCTCCTCACCGAAGTGCAACTGCTTGGCGACCGCCACAACACCAGTACAGACAGTCAGCGTACTATACGCTGTTGCCAAACCTCTGCGCCCTGTAGGTGCGCAGTGGATCGTGTAACATATCACGATACTGGGGGCGGTGTACACCAATCTGACCTCTATGGTCAGTTTATCAGTTGTTGCTGTTCTGAAAAAAAATTACCTTGTTAGAGGTAATGACATACATATAATATTAAACAAGTTTATTAAATGAAAAAATTCAAACAAAACAAGAAACAATATTATGACTAAGACTAGTTACAAGGAAAGTCATAAAGGAACATAAACGTAAAAAATTATAAAAAACGTGAAAAAGTAAAAAACTTATGAAATTTTTATTTTATAGTTTCTTTTTTGACTGCTTGTCCACAAATTGCCGGACATTGTCTTCGGGTGTAGGATAAGAGTTTTGGCCATATATTAGGAATTCTGTGAAGGAAGAATGGGAAATTAGCAAATTTGTATAAGGTTTATTATATGCATTATTAAAATATAATAAATCTTATTATTGTTAGGTACCTACTGACACTTATCACCCGCTTACACTTTTAAAAAGGGGCTGGACGGTGTTAATGAGTAATGAATAAAATTCTTAACTCCAAAGTCAGTTAAATAGGAATTGAATGTATGGTGCCAATTTCCATTGTTTCAATTTCTATGTGCTTAGTCGAGTATGTCTAGTTTTCAGAACAATTATAGAGTTTCAACTTGAGGTTGTTGGAATTCTATCATCACTGTTTAATTCTAATGGGGCAAGAAACTTTATTGGTCTACTTATTACATTAGAATTAGGCAGTAATACATCTGCGTGACGAACTTTACCATCACGAGAGGGGTGCAACGTAACAATTTTGGCAATTTTGTATACGCCTGGTTTTGTCATATAGTCCAAGACATGGACTATGTCCCCAATTTTAGGTTCAAAGGGTACGTTTCTGTAAACATTATCGACACCTTTTTGAACTTTATCTCTTAAAAAGGGGAGGTATAAATTTTTCCAAGTTGTCCATAACTTGGTTAAATTTATTTGATCTATTTCCCACAATTTTTGTAGGGATTTAGTCGTTGGAGTAGATTCATCCAAGGGCTTGTTTAGATCTAACGTAAACGTTCTAAAGTTTGCGTGCAAGAAATGAGCTGGAGTGAGGGTCCATTGCTCAGCATTATCTACCGCAGGGCATAAGGGTCTCTCATTAAGTACAACTTGAATATTTTTCAAAGCAATTTGAAAATTATGTTGATGATGAGGGTCTGCTCCCATTACGCGATAGAACATAGGTTTAAAAATGCCTATTATCCTCTCGAAAGAGGCTCCATACCATGGGGCTTTAGAAGGTGTAAAGTACCAAGATATACCTTTTTTAAGTAATTGATTGCTAACTTCACTGTTTGTAACAAACGTATCCCAAAACTTAGGGAGAAGAGTTGCAATCAATGCAAATTGGGCTGCATTATCCGAAAGTATAACTTTCGGTGTTCCCCTATCTGCAAAGAAAGTTTGGAACGCTACCCAAATTTCATCTGTCCTAAGTGAGGAAAGAGAGACGAAATAAACAGCCCTTGTAGAAAGGCATGTAAAAATTAGAACCCATTTTTTATATTTTGGTGACGTTGGTGTTGCTTGAACATTCTTTTTCTTTTTCAAGAATTCGTCAAAAATTAAAAATGGTCCAAATACATCCACTCCTGTATAGGTAAATGGATGTGAAAACGGCATTAACCTGAAATCAGGTAAAGCCGAATGAGTTGGTTGCTCATACGGTTTGTTAGAATGTTTTTTACAGACTAAGCAAGCTTGTTTCAAAATTTTAGGCATGAGTTGCATTGCTTTGGGTGTAAAGTAACTACGTCTGAAGGCAGCCATAGTATATTTTACTCCTGCATGACAGTGCATTTCATGTACATTTAACAAAATTAATTTTGTTAAGTGTGATTTTGGATATAGTAAGACAGGAGATAACACATCTTCTGTAAAAGGTGTTATTGGTAAATAATTTTTGAGTCTGAGAATTCCTGACTCATCTATTACTATATGAAATTTGTTATAACTTATATATTCAGGGGGGTTAGGTCCCAAGAATGTATTATACAATTCAGGGAAGTGTTTTCTCTGATCTGTATATATGAAACATAGCAACCCAAACTGATATGTGTTGGGTAAAATTGCATAAGGTTTCATTGACCTATTACGTTTAAGTCTTTTCTGAGAAAACTTTCTTATTGCATTTAAGCAAGTAAAGAAGGTTTTTTCTAATTTAGTTAAAGAGTTAAACTTTTCTGGGTCAATATTAAAAGGAGATGTCATAGTTCCCTGCATGAAGTATTCATATGGGAAACTATCTTCTTTTTTGGCTGGTGTATTTGAAAGGTCGAGAGGAGTGTCTGTTACTTCCAAATTCTGAGGTTGTTGTGGAATAACATTTTGTGTGGCAAATGATTTCACTTGACACATAAACGTTTCTTTTTCCATAACAAACTGAGGTATTTGCCATTTTTTAGATTTAAGTTTTCTTTTTAACTTAGCCGGTTTGCGGTTGTCAAATACGTCATCCGATGATTTAGGGATTAAACCTGAATATTTATCGGAGACTAAAAATGATTCCCTTAGAGTTTGTGTTACAGGAGAAGATTCTTCTTCTTCTGGTAATGATTGAATAATGTGGAGATCAGTAATAGGCCAGGTGTCTGGGCTATAATTGAGCCAATTTGGTCCTGACCACCACGTTGTCTTAAACAATTCAGTTATTTCTATTCCCCTAGATCCAACATCCGCTGGATTTTCTTGTGTGGGAACGTACCTAAATTCAATGTTGGGAGTGTTTTTTATATCTTCAACGCGATTTTGTACAAATTGCGTTAAGACTTTACGTTCCAACATCCATGTAAGTACACATTTGCTGTCAGACCAAATATAGGTTGGATTGGCAGCAATGTTTAATGGTTTCCGAATATTTCGGATTCCTCTTGTCCCAATGAGTGCCGCTAACAATTCCAGTTGTGGAATGGTCATAGGTTTCATTGGGGCAATTCTGGATTTTCCCATTACAAAACGAACATTCGCTGTGTCATTTTCAGGATTATGGAAACGTAAAAACGCTACCATACAATATGCTGTTTTAGATGCGTCTACAAACACATGTAATTGGCATTTATTCGGATTGAATGTCCCTGAAAAAATTTGTCGGGGCAAACAATAATTTGTACAGAGGGATAAATCTTTAACCAATTCATTTGCTATTGGTTGAAGAGCCTCTGGAATTATCTCATCCCATTTATACCCTTCGTTCCACAATTGTTTTATAAATACTCTTGATGGGACGAAAGCTGGTGCAAACCAGCCATGTGGGTCGAAATATTGAGATATAACTTTTAAAAATTTTCTTTTTGACCAGTTATTATATTCGATCTGTTTCTTTGGATCGCTTATAAAGATTATATCCTTATCCATGTCCCAAGTTAGACCTAAAACTTTAATTTGAGGTTTACTTAGTGCATCTATCGGATTAAAGTCCTTTCTCAATGGAATACAATTTGTGCCCCATTGGGAAAGTTCCATGGAAATATCCGTTATCAATTTGTTTGCACGGTCATGAAGATTTTTCATGTCTTGATATGTGGGTAATGAAGTTACTAAATTATCCACATATAAATGATTAGCAAATTTTTCATAGAATTCAGGGTCAGTCACCTTGAAATGGTGCATCAATATAGCTGCTAATAAAAATGGAGCAGATATTATACCAAAAGGAACCCTTTGAAATCTATATACCACCATATTACTCCTGGTTAACGATTTATGAGGATCTTTTACCCATAAAAACCGTGTAACATCCCTGTCATCAGGGTGGAGTCCTATTTGGTGAAATGCTTTCTTAATATCCGCAATGATAGCAAATCTATCCTTGCGGAAAGTAAGAAGTATTTGTACCAAATCTGGTAAGAGATTTGCGCCTTTAAACATGCAATCGTTAATAGAATGTTTAGAAAGTTTAGTTTTGGCAGAGCCATCAAAAACAACTCGTAACGGGGTGCTTTTAGTTAAATCTAATACGCCTTTGTGTGGCATATAATGGATCAATCCCGGTTTAGCGTTAGGGTCTACATATTCGATCATTTCCAATTCGATTAATAATTCAAAATATTCAGTATATTTTGTAAATAACTCTGGTGATTTCCGTAATTTTGGTAACTGGTTCTCCAGTCTTTTATAACAGAGATTATAATGATCGGATAGAGGTGGTGGATTGTTTCGATAAAGCCATCTAATTTGGTATCTGTTATTAACCATTTTGATGTCTTTATAAAATAATTCAAGAGCTTCGGCATCTGCTTTGGCTTCTTGTAAATTATTCGACTCGATGCCTATAGCGTCGAGTTTCCACAAATTTTCTACTTTGTGCGGGTCAGCAAAAAATGTTGGGGAGAAAGTTTCATTAATTAACTCACTATCTTCTAAAAGACCACCTAACATATAACCAAATTCGGTATTGATAAGTGTCAGCGAGGTAGAAATATGATTTAATTCAGTAACAAAAGACCACATATAGTCATTTCCTAAAAGTAATTGAATCATATGTTTTTCTTCCAAAGATGCAAATTCGATGTTTGCATATTCAGGAAAACTTTCTCGAAATTTTGACAAATCCGGTTGCTTTAGATCACGAGTTATGTGATCTAAAGTTTTTGCCGTGATTGGTACAATATTTCCACTTGGAGTGAAAAGATTAAAATCAACTGAGTGAGACTTAGTTGGTTTTGCATTCAAGTATTGTAAACTTCCCAAAGATAACCATTCCTGATCATATCCCTTACATTTTAATTTATTGTAAGCATAATTTTTGGTTATAAAAGTATCTATGCTTCCACAATCGAAAAAACCTTGAATTTTTATAGGCTCTTTTGTGTGTTTGGATGAAGCATATGATTCAAAAACTAAAAAAGTTGAAGATTTTTTAGATTTACTAAGAGATGCAAAACACTTACTATTTACAGGTAACGCCTTTTGTTGATGTGATGTCAACTCCGGTGTTGGTGCAATCGGCTTAATGCTTCTTGTATCCAACTTGTTCTGTAAATTAGAAGGGTTTTCTTGTAAAGTTTGTATTGACTTTTCATTTTTAAAGTCAATGTTAAACTTACTCAGAAGTTCTCTTCTGTCTTTAAGGTCGCGATCCAGTTATCGACCTTACCAGCTGTGATCGGGTAATCTGCCGTCGGACAAAGATTGGAATGGTGGTCCTCTGCAAGGCATAACCACCATTTGCAATTCTTTGGGGGTTTCTTCGGGCAGTCCGTTCCGGGATGCGATTCCGCGCAGAGATCGCATAACATATTTTCGTTGTAAAACTCCATACGCTTTTCAAGCGTATTATAGGCGCGATGCGTACAGAGGAAAGCATGATGCTTTCCTTTGCAAAAAATGCATTGCCTATCCTGCGGGTGCGGTGTGTTGATTACTCCCAGTGGAGTATTCTGCGCTTGGCGCAAACTCGCCCGTTTCTGTTCCTCTGAAACAGAAGAAGATAAAGAATTGTCTTTTTTATTAGATTTTTCTTTATTATTTTGTTTTTTATTTGAAGGATTAGAATTATCTTTTCCTTTCTTTTTGTTTTTATTGTCCGTTTTTTCAAACGTGGCAGCCGCAAAAGCGGGTTTGCCTTTAGGCTTACCTCTATTGCTTTCATTTTTATTTTGGGGGTTATTTTTATTTTTGTTCCCAAAATCCTTTTTCGGAGGAGCATCTCTGTCCTCAATTAATTCGAAAATTTTAATAAATTCGCGAATTGCTGAAAAAAGATGAGAGACGTGTCTCTCGCTACTTTTTAAATTATTAATGTAGGATCGTTGTGGAAATTTTTTGACCGCTACGTTAAATACTTGCTCTTCATCGACAATATTGGAGATTATCCTATATCTGTCGATAAGAACAGCCAGTCCATCCATACTATCTTGGATAGAGGAGATGTTGTCTAAAGCTTTAGGAAAAGCTGTGATCTGATACCAGATCTCGGCCTTTACTTTGGACGAATCTCCAAAACGATCGTGTAAGAATTGCAAACGTTGATCGTACCCTACTTTATCTGGTGCAAAATGATTGAATTTTTTGACCAAATCCTTTGGCATTGCGTCTTGCATAATTTTAATTTTGTGGGGTATGCCAATATCTGCACGTAGATGTACGTACATTTTAAAACTTCTTATCCAACCTGGATAAGTTAAAATTTTTCCATCCCATTTATCTAAACAATATTTAGGTGTCTTAATATTAAGTGGGATATCATCCGTGTTATTGGATGGATCCAATTCCCAACATTTAGGAATTGGATCTAAATCCTCAGATAATTGAGAATTTACCGTATTAAATTGGTCACCTATAGTTTTAGGGACTAATGCCGTTAAAGAATTTTGAATGCGTGAAGCATTTTTCGAAAATCTTTCATGATTAAAATTTGTACGAGTTGAATCAGTACGTAATCTCTTATGTACCGGTTCATCTCGTGTTTTTTCATAAGATGGAGTCGATCGTTTTGCGGATGTATCCAAATTATTGTTATTAGTAGAAGTAAATTGCTTACCTCTACGAAGTGGTCGTGATACGTAAGTATTGTGGAAATCGTGGTAGTTTGTGTTGAAGACTTGTTCGGCAGCCTCCTTCATTTCTTGAAGGTGCTCCTTCTGTTTTTGCAAGTCCCGTTCCACATCCTGAATATTGGCCAATTCTTGGGCAATTTCAGTGGCGATGGAACGTTTCTTGTTCTCCAACGCAATTTCTTCTTCCATCCGTATCTGTCGTGCTCGAATTCGTTGTTCGGCCAGTCTATCCAATTCCTCTTCAGTGAAGTTTTGGAGATTGGGGCCGGCGGCTGGCGGGACAACGTTTTGTTCGACATGAACAGAGTCCGGTAACGATTTCCGTGAAGTGGAACCATCGTCAACATCCATCCTGGGAGCTGTATTTACTGCGGGTTGGAGAATCGGAAAACGTTCTTCAATTTCTCCTTCCAGGCAGAGTAGTTCCCGGATAGCGCTGCGAGATTCTTTTGTCTCCGTTAGTGGAGCCCCGCGTGGAATGTGACGTATTTCTTCAACTTGGAAGCGTATAGCCTTTAGCTGTCGACGTGCTTGAGTGGAGGAAAGATCCGGAGATTCCAGCATGGCGTTGAGCTCTTTACAGTATTCTCCGGCTGTATATACCGCTTGTGAGAACTGAAAGAGTTCCTGCTGGTCCCAGGAACTGACACTGCCCATGTCCACGTCCGGTGTTTGTGGGATCGTATTGAAGAATCCTGGGGGCGGCCCAATGCTGTCCCTGGAGGTACCAGGTATTGGATGGACTGACCTCCTGGCTTCATCAATTCTCGGTTGTACCGAGAACGCGGGTTTATTTGATTTTACCCGGTTCAGCTCGTCCAGCTTCTCCTGGTATACTCCATAACCCTATTTTCCTCAGCAATTTCCAACAGGGGGAAACCTGGTGGAGGAGGTGGGGTTGGGAGGTTCTCCTCAGCAACGGTTGAGTTTCCGGATATTATCGAATGCCGTGATCGCTCAGAGGTATGAGACATTATACTGTATTTAGACAAATCACAACTAATAAGGGTTTGTGTAAGATTACAGTAATACTGATAATTAAAATTTACTAAAATTTTGAAAATTTTTGAAAAAAATTTATTATATAATTAATTATTCGGAAAATATTACGTCCAAATTGATCAATTGGGTGTAATGTTAAGTATAATGAATATTTATTTCATTATTAAAAATTAAAAAAATAATAAGTATTAATTATGAGTTGTGTCCAAAGAAAATTTGGGCATAACCCGTAAGCGCAATGATATTTTAATTTCATTACATACAGAAAATATAATAAAATAATTATTATTTATTACGAGTCATGTCCAAAGAAAATTTGGGCATGACCCGTAGCGCAATGAGTTTCAATTACGCGAAATATTTATATTCGTATTTTCAGGACCTAGAAACCATATATGTTTTTACCTTGGGTCACGCAAAAAAAAATTTTGGCGTGACCCAGGGGCGCAATGAGGTTTCCGATGTCGCGAAAATACACAAGTAATAATGCACATAATAATAACAAAATATAAATTTTGTTATGGGCTTATGTCCATAATACGTAATCTATTAATTTTTTCTCAAATTAATAGTTTGCGTTATTAGGATGCCATAAATATTATCCGAAAGTACATAATATAATAAATGGCATGATAAAATAATAAAATGAAATTAATTATTTTAATATTTTTATAAGACTTACGTAGCACGTGAGTATTATTCTTGTTGGATCGACTGTTACGAATACGAAGAACGGGAATTCTCGTACGTATTTGGTAGAGGAACGGGTCGCTGTACGAAAAATTGAAGTACAAGTTGCGACCTGTTGATATATAAAGGGTATTAGTAACACGAAAAAACCTTTTATATTATAATTGGCATAATTAATAGTAATATAATTAATTATTTTTTTCTATAAGCTTACGTCCTGACGAAAGTTTATGAATATCCGAACCTAAAAATTCGCACGAAATAATTCGTTTCTCCATTTTTTGTCGAAACAGTAAATGGGTCAGCGAGTCATATTTCTTACGAAATGCTAAGTAATTTTTATAAAATGTACATAAAATGGCATTTTATTAGGCATAATTAATGAAATTATTAATTATTTAAAAGGCAAAGAGTAAAACTTACTTAAATAAGTAATTCTTATTCTTTAGAAGATCGAAATTTTTGCGTCGTACGTCGTCTTTAATGGCGGAAATCGAACAATAATTGCGATCTATTACGAAATAATTAAGGGTTTTTATTAAAAAACTGAAGTCCTTAATTCACGAAAATTGCATAATTAATGATGTTAAAATTAATTATTGTATAAACTTACGGAATCGCGTAATTTTATTCTGCTGTTACGTTTTCGTATTTTGAAGATGGAACAGTGTGAACTCCCAATTTTGAAGATCGAAACACAGGTTGACACTGTAATAAAATGTTGAATTTAAAACACATTTTATAAGAATAAATTAATTTGAACTTTAATTTATGCATAGTGATTTACCGAAATTTTTAAACACGAAATAAAATCACTATTAATGGCGTTAGGAGGTTCGTACTAGTACGAAAATGTTTCTAAACGTTTAATTAATAAGTTTTTTATTAAAATTTAATTAAAATTGCACAAAAAAATTCACTTTTTTGAGAAAAAACAGTAAGATGAACGGGAGCACTAATTACGCATGGCATCTTCTACAACCTGATGTCGTAGAAAATGTCATCGTACGTCTAGGGTAGTTCTTCTGCGCATGCGCGTATAACTACCCAGTTCGTTCACTGTGTTTGTGTGCGTAAGAATTATACTGTCACCTTTATTAAGTGTGATAGTATTGGTATATAATACGATGCGTATTGTATTGTATGATTGCAAGAATTTGCAAGCATGCATCGGCCGATGAAGTCAATACTTTGACCTTCGACCTATACCATTTTTCGTCTTATCTACATGATCGATGTAGATGAGACGTGAAATCGTATATTTTTCATCATTTATAAGAATTAGTCTAATTTCCTATGAGTGCGAGGGAGAGAGAATATTATTTCTTTCTCTCTTGCTTACGTATATTTTTTATGAGGACAAAAAAATATTTCTCGATGGAAGGATTTCTCGGAAATCTTCCTTGTATTTGGTCGTCATTTTAACGGCTAAATTCTTTTTACGTATTTTCGTGTGTGGCGGCCATATTAATTTCAGCAATATTTTTGCCGCCAATTACGAAAATGACTGTAGATGGACACTATATGCTGGGGGCGGCTATAAAAATTTCACATTAGTGGAATTTTTTAGCCATCTTTTTACATAGTCGTGTATGAATAATAATTCCGATTTTCATTATTATGTACGTATTAATTACTGGGGGCGGCAAATGTATTTGGTCGTCCCTAGTTCTTGATGGAAATTATTCTTTCTTAAAAGATAATTTTCACGACATATTTATTTGTAAAATAAATTATATATTATGAGGTTTTCACAATATTACAGAGTATATTCAAGTACTTTGTTTCTTGAACGGTGGAAGCGATTTTTTTTTTTTTTTTTTGTATGAAGAATTATTTCGTATTTTCTTACGAAAAAAGAAGATAGAATATAATTTTTCATTTTATTGGAATTAATATTTCGTGATTAGCGTTAATTAATTTCAATTCTAGTTTTGTATAAGGTTTCTTTTAA